>JAGDQP010004128.1:56272-87689 GCA_022664845.1 Lepisma saccharinum | reverse complement strand
GTATATGTATATACACTTGTATTTTCTAAAATTTGACCAAGTTTTGTTTTTGACCAGTCATTGATTTAGTATGTATGGATAAATGTTTCCTAAAAGAAGTTGTCATCCTTGAAAGTCGGCCATATTTGATTGCCCTTTTTTAGTGAACGCATTATAAAGAAATGATTTTTCAGTATAGTTGAGAAAATTATTTAAGAGATGACGATAATTTAAATCTATGTCAGAATACTATTTTTTTTTTTACACTTCTTTGTTTGCCTCAACTGAATCAGTTGTTTTCATTTGCCTAAAGAAGGGAAGGAGATTTTCAATGGATTAATTAGCTTTTCCCGTTTTTGTCAGATGAGGGAACAACGAGTAGAGAACAGGGATGAATGTTTCCACCCTGAACATTTTGTTTATTATTTTCTCTTAACCTTTTTTCCGGAGAAAGAATAGCAAAAAAATATGACGGCCATTTCGTGGCAGGCAGATGCTGAACAACAACATAATTTTCTTCTAAAGATGATGCCAGAAGAATTTAACGATACCCAGTAGACGAGGATTTTACTCTAACCGAGTTCAGGCTGTATGCAGCAGAGAAAACATAGATAGCGAACTCATTCAATTAACTGATCTGTATTTGTAATCCAATATAACAAGCCGACTTATTTGAAGCATTATCATAAGACTACGTGAAAGTGGAATTTCGTTTCCATTCAAGGAGTATACAACAGTGTCTGCTAGATTTTGCGCACCATGAAAAAGATGGGGATAAACTTGATGTCTACATTCTTTTCAGAACAAGTTGATCACTTTTGGACACTATTAGTGAATGAAAAAGCTTTATGCGTTAAACAATACGGCCTAGATTAACGTAAAACAATACGTTACAAGCAGTGTAACGTGTACGTCGCACGGACGTCTTCTGGTTTGCTTGTAGGAAGCTGATTCTGAAATCCAAATTATATTTTATCAGTTTTGCACTTAAGAAACTGATAAAATTGCTTATAAGAAACTGCCGTAAATAGTATTTCAAATTGAATGAAATATAATCAGATTAATAAATTTAAAAATGCAATGATTGCAAGTAGTATTTAGATTAGCATGCTCTCTCATAAACTCGTGTCGGGTTGGGGCCCCTGGTGATTGCCCACTGTGCTAATGCATTAAGATGATCTTGCAGATGTCAATCGCTCGATTGCATTGCAAATGTAATGATTGTGTGAACTCAGGTAGCGGGAGGAACATTTACTTATTTAATGATTATGTGAACTCAGGAAGCGGAAGGAACATTTAGTTATTACATGTTCGCTGAGAAAGTCATTCAGGACTAAGTAAAGGGTATTTCCATGAAGAGAAAAGTAGGTCACCTAAAGCATTAAAGATTTACGGACCTTGATGCTACGCTACTGGTCATTGTATAGTATATGTTAGAAGTGCAAACTTATTTTTTAAAAGATAGACATCTCCCTCTTTTCCCTGTGCTTTTCATTTCCCATCAGCACTAAAGAGACACATAGGTTCGAATCTTTCTGCCAGCTCTATATTAACCAAGGTTTCCAGAAGACAGCTGATGGTATTGTACGTCAATAAATAGGAAAAGAGAAGTATCGTCCAGGGCTTTAGTTAAGGTATTTTCATTCCCCTGGTTAAACTGAGGTAAACACTGGAAACCTTAGTCAAGATGGCTAACAGAGGAACTCGCATACAAGTGTCTCAGTGTTGCAACCATACGTGACGTTATACACAAAGTGCGTTGTTCATTGAATTTATCAAAATCTTTCAGACAAAACTAATAAGTCATCAAATCAGATAAACATATATCTCCAACATCTGCTCCTCCTTCTTCCATTCACTGTGATCTTCGATAATTTGGCTTAAAATATAAATATGAGACAGACGCACTTTAAACAGCCGTGGTTTTCAGAGTTAAAACAAACAAAAACTTACTCGACCAACTTAAAGAAAAAGGAGGTTACTGATTGTGAGTGTTGAATTGAACTTTCTCAATTTCTGCGAAAACTGGGATGACACACTCATGCATAGAATTAGACAGAACGCTAAATTTAGAAAATGCCAGTAAGAATAGTTGATTACCACATTAAGAATATTCTTCGACAATTTTTATTGTTACAAACTTGTGGAGTCAATACCAGTCTCAGGAATTCTGGCAGACCATCCGAATAGGCGAATGGGGAGCTAACCCCTCAAAAAATCTTGAGCACGTGTCCTAAACGTTTAGAGGATTTGCTAAGTGTAGAGTCAGCGAATTATAATAAGCGGATACATCGATTTTCCTGAACCCAAATTTGAAATCATTTTCTCGCTATCTGCTTTCCCTCAGGCGTTAAAAATGAAATCTTAAAAATGAAGAACACTAACAAAAGTAAGAAAAGACATGCCAGTTTTAGAGATACTAGAATACAAACAAGTTGAAATAGTTGAGGTTGCGGAAACTCTGATCTGAAAACTTTTTCTTTTTATTTGCTCTGGCTGAGGTGCTCGACCCGACTGCCTTGGAGAGGGACATAAAAAGTTAAAGATGACCAATAATTATTTTGGTACTTATATAAGAATAATAAATAAAAAAAAAACGAGTTATCACTGCGATTCCACTAACAAAAGTAGGCAGCATATGAGACATACAAGTATTTACTTGCATGAAATAATTTGGTAACACTGACAACTGGATTACTTATGGACGGAAAACCACAGTACTTTTCTATTGTATCGAAAACAACATTTATGCCAAGTTTGATGCCGATAGATCTTACGCAGCGTTTCCCAACCTATTTAAATCCAGAGATCAGTAATGTGCCTGACACTATTCAACAGACGGACCACTAACGTGTGTCGGCCTAAATTAAAAAAAAAAATGTATGAATTTTATTTGCATTTGGGCCATTCGATTGTTAACATAATAAATCTTACCGAGCCACCGTAGCTCAGTGGTAGAGCGTTGGCGTTGCATTCATTAGATCGTGGGTTCGCTCAAAACGGCCAACCATCCTGACTGGGGGTTTTCCAGGGTTTTTCTTCAGTTACACCAGGTAAATACCGGAATGACACCTTCAACATAGGTCCTGGCCGACAATTTCCCGAATCCTTTCCCCTCGGCTGTCCTGGACTGAGACTTAGATGTCTAAAAGTCATAAATGAAAATCAATTCATTTCAACATAATAAATCCTAGGGCATGTTTTGACTAAAAATTAGAAGTAAACTGTTAAAGTGAATCAATCACTTAGAATTAAATTTTCAAGTTTGTCTGCGTACAAGCTGTCTCATCTTCACGGACCACAGTTTGAGAAATTCTGGTCTCAGGGAATGGAAGTAATCTAAAAAGTTGTATTAAATGAAAAGAATCGATCGCATTCATTTCGTCGACAATCATTTTGTCGACAGATCGTCTTGTCGACACCACTTTGCCGACAGGTCATTTTGTCGACAGGTACGTTTCGTCGACAATTATTTTGTCGACAGGTACGTTTCGTCGACAACTCATTTTGTCGACAGGTACGTTTCGTCAACAGATCACTTTGTCAACAGGTACGTTTCGTCGACAATTCATTTTGTGGACAGGTAAGTTTCCTCCAGTAATAATTTTGTCAATATGTAAGTTCATCAACAGCTAAAATTTTAGACTATTCATTTTGCCTACAGCTAACTTACATTACGGGTTTGTAACGGGAAAATAAATTGATATTCATGTAGCAACTTAATCACCAAACTAACTGAATTTGTAAATTTTTCTATTTCGTATACGTTTTACTCCTTTTCTTAATTTCGTATTTTACATTGAAGGGTATCGGGAGAAAACGAGGAATGTCCAGTTCTAGCAATTTTGTGCTGTTTAGCTCATTCTGTTGAGGAAAATTGAAACTACAAAACTGTCAAAGAACGAAGGAAACCACTTCTAAATGACCACAGGAGACAATATTACCTTTGTCAAGCGATTCAGGTACTCAAACTTGATTTTCTCAATAAACCTGTTTTGTGATATTTCTTGTTTTCTCCCGTTACTCTTCAAGTATTGTGAATCCGTTTCGACGACGCCGTTCCGGCGCCACCATTCTGGCGCTACCGTTTCGGCGCCAAAGTGAGGAAAACGGAAATTATTAACATACCTTGTGACATAGTGATGTACTTTTAACTTTTACTGTCCCCTGACGACATTTGATGATCAATGAAGTACTTAAAACATTATTTCTAGTACTCTGCTTCTAACTGCTTCTCACAAAGTTTTGAAGCATTATTTAAGTTTGCACGGTCTGAGTCAAAGATGCCTAAATGACTTAAGTGGATGGAGCTTTTCTGTCATGTAGAAGGGCGCTAATAAGATATAGGGCCTATTGCTTTTCTAATGTAAATATAAAGTTTTTGTACATTTTTAACGTAAGAACCTTTACTTTTGCTAACCCTAAACAAGAAATACATAAGATGTGCTAAGTAGTGAATATTCGAGATGGAAAAAAAAGCGTCAATAAAGTCATTTTTGGAACTGCTGCTGACAAAGTTTTGAAGCATTATTTAAGTTTCCATGGTTTGAGCTAAAGACGTCTAAGGGCCATAAGAGGACATAATGTTTATCTCGTGTACAAGGGTGCTAATGAGATGGAGGTTCCATTCGTAATATGAATAGAGAAATCAGTTAAATTGGTATTTCTTTCATGTTCAAAATATACATTTAGAAAAAAAAAGAGTATGAGGACTGAATTTGACAAAGTTTTGAAGCATTATTAAGGTATCCTCAGTCTGAGCCAAAGATGACTAAGGGCCATAAGCGGACAGGATGTTTCTCTCGTGTACAAGGGTGCCAATGAAATGTAGGTTTCATTCGTAACATAAATAGATAAATTAGTTAAAATGGTAGTTCAACCTCCACCTGAGATTAGACTTCAACCTCGACTTCGCCGTCGGACTTGAATCTCGACCTCGAAGATGACGTTTGCCGTTTAAGATGACGTTCTTATCTGTTTTTAAATAAAAAAGTGTTCCAAAGGGTATGCAGAATGTTTTGTAATTAAATGTGAAACTTATTTTCTTGAAATATAAAATAATAAATTACGAAATTACGCCATTACGAAAGTACGAGTAGTGCCCCTGAATCCTGCTCCTCTGCTCCTCCCTAGTTACGTCCCTGTTATAGCTCAGCCTGTTTATGTTGTAAATAAATAAATAAATTCATTTTCCGTCAAAAGCACTTCAAAATTAAAACAATTGAAAAAAAATGTTTTTCAAGTGCTAACTAAAGAAAAAACGTCTCGTTATATTTCTTCCATGAACATAGCCCCTGGATCTCTTCTTCTGCCACATCATATAGACGAAGTTTTTAATACCTCTTTAATACAATAGTTTCCCTGGTTTGATTCTTTGGTAAAGCTCTGGCGCCGAAACGTTACTGCGCCAAAACGGCGGAGCCGAACCGGTAGCGCCGAAACGGAGGCGCCGAACTGAGCGGGTCCGTGTGTAGACTGCGTACGTGGTCAATAGATGAACATTGTCACTGTTAAATAGGAAATCAAGTCATCGTTTGTCTTTGTTATTGTTTTGACAAGTTTCACCTCAATTCTTTAGAGTATTTTGCTGTAGTCTCCTGAGCATATTAAAATTTACATTCTCAAGCCTTGTTTCTCTTTCAAAAGTATAAATTAAAAAACTGCTGGAAGTGTAATAAAGGAATCTTGTCTTGTAAACCAATTATATGCAGTAAATATTTTATGTCACATAATGGTTTTAGTTTGTTATGGAGTATCATGAGCAACAAATTTACTAAATAAAAATCAAAATTATACCGCTCGATGTTAGAAATGCAATTTATTATTTAACTGCGTATTAAATACACTCTGTTAAAGCACAACACAACGTTTCGACTACGTCTGTAGCCTTTATCAAGTGTACAGAATATATATTTTTTAATATGTGAATACTTATTGTTGTTAGACCATATTTTAAGAACGTTGTTTTTTTTTCTTCAATTCTATATACGTTCATGACGGTTACCCATTCTTGGTTTAAAATTCCGTATTTGTTTTCATTAACATTATTCGGAATGTAACAAATGCGATATCCTTCTCTATACACAATAAATGTAGCAGGAATGATCTATGTGTGCGTCTATTGAATTTCGTGTTGAAGCACAGTATAGAACTAACGTCATTTAGTCCAGTGTCCGATTTGTATAATATCCAGAGAGGGGGGGGGAATTTTTTTCTCAGAAAGTAGAATACCGTTTTCATCCGTTCATATCCCAGCTTGGAGGATATTTCAGAAAGCAGAGCCAGGGATGAGTTTTGCAGAGAAGTGGAAATTCCATCCATCCCTCGCTACAAATCGAACACTGATTTAGTCATTAATGCTCAGCAGCAGATTAATTAAGAAAGGAATCTATCACCACTGCAACAGGTATTTGTTTACTATCTTTGAAATCTCAATAAAAGAATCCACCGACGAAATAATATCCTTGAGATATAGAGTAGTGACCAACAAGTAGAAAAATCCTTAACAATTTTCGACTCCAGATGAAACAAATTATTTTCTTTAAAAAAGCGCATAAACTTATTTCTAAGTAATAATATCTATTTCTTTCCTAGGCTCAAAAAAAATTATTATTTCCTAATTTCTTTATTTACTTAGTACTAGACTGTGCTACCACTTCTTTAGGGTATCGCTTTCTTTCCAACTTTCCATCATTCATGTCTATAGGTTCTTCGAGATAGTCGACGATTCCACTAACTACGTCAAATTCTAAAACAATTTTCACAAACGACATTATTTTCAAAACATGAAAATTAATTGAAGTCCTGAAACTTAAGTGACTTCATTATTTATTACTATTTCGTAAATATTGATTGGGTCTGCAATCTGTCGAATTCTAAGGTTTTGCCTGGTATGTAATACATTTCAAAAACCTGAAAATTAGTCCGAAGAATACGAAATTTCCAAACATAAATAACTTCCTAATTTGCTTAAAAATTAAAATGGGTTCGAAATTTACAGTAAATTCTAAAACAGTATTAACCGATACCATTTTTATACGCAAACCTGACTTTCGGCAAAGTGCTGAAAACTTAGAAATTTTCATCATTAGTATTCCGCCGAAAGCAGCAGTTCCTCGAAAGTAAGCTAAGCCAAGCCTTATCTATTTATCCCGATTTTGCTCTATCCTTTTTATCTCAACATACGATTTATCTTCCTTAATATTCTCAAGGAGTTAGATTCGTCTTTTTCCTCTACCTCTCTTTCCCTCAACCATACATTCAATTGCATTCCTCAGTACACATTCTCTGTGCATTCAATGTCCTCTTGCTCTTCCTTATTGTCTCCAGGATTGTTCGCCTCTCGCATACTCTCTTCAACACTTCATTTCCCATCTTCTGTATTCAGCTGGCTTCTCCATTCTATTGTTCTCCATGTCCACATTTGAAAGGCATTGAATTGTCTTTCTTCCTTTCGTAGACTGCACGTTTCTTCTCCATACAACACAATACTATATACAAAACATTTAATTAATCTCTTCCTCAACTCTTTGTTCATCAATCCGCAGAAGAGTAAACGCCTGTTTCGCCACCACTATTCTCGCCTTTATCTCTTTTTCACATTTTACATTCTTACTTACAATATTCCACAAATACGTGAAGCTGTCGTAGTTTAACATGTGTAGACCATCCCCGCCACCTTGGTACGCACTTTCCATTGATTTACATGGCAATTGTTTCACTCGTCTTATATCTCCCTAGAGCATAATGTTTAACTTATGTTTTCGTCTAGTTTCTCGTCATGTTATCTTGGACTCGTGCTATTTTGTAGAAATGCAATACTTTACACACGAACAGTGTAATTTCCCCTTGACATATTGTGATTTATATAGCAAACTATTAATAATACATTATACTTATATATTTGAAGAAATTTCACGAATCAAAACTATACAAGAGTCAAAATAACCACCAAGACAAATTCGTGAAAGCGGAACTTGAATATTCTATTTCTGACAGGCATAAAATTAGTAAAACACTTCCCTTGTAAATCAATGGAAAGTGCGTACCAAGATGGCGGGGGTGATCTACATCGTTAAAAAGAAGTGTAAGGCATAGACCCTATTCTACATTTATTCTATTACGCATTTCATAACCGGCCGGCTGGCCGAGCGGTCTGCGGTGGTAGGCCATCGGCTCGAAGGTCCCGGGTTCGAGTCCCGGCCGGGGCATGGATGTGACTTTCAACACTTAACAGCTAAGGCGAATCGTGACGGGCCGAAGTCCCAAGTTACTAGACTGGCCCATATAAAAATAAAGTTTACCAAGTTTTTTACGCATTTAATTTTTTCGTATTCATTTAAGTCGAAAATATCCTCACATTGATATGACCCTATTTTTCAGGAAGTAAAAGAGTTAATAATTCAATTCAAGGTTGATTTAAGAAAGTTAAATGAAGAAAAAAGAAGTAGTTTATTTATTATTGTTTGTTTAACAAATGTTTTAAATAGAGTTCAATGGCTGGATTTTTTTTAAAAGCCATTGATTAATGTTTATATTATTTTTGTATTTATTGGAGTTTCACGAGGAGGACGCTAAATGTCATAACTTTTGCTAGCGAAAAACTGAAGTGAGCATCTTTTTTGTATAGGAAAAAATTGTTGGTTTTGTTATATTATGAAATGCATATGATTTTATTTTGCTAAAAGGTTATTTGTTTCAGAAAGGAAACTAATTTTATAAACAAGTTATTACTTATCATCTTGCAAACTAATATGTACATTAGATGCATAATCAGATAAGTAATGCATATAGCCTATGTCGGGAACAGCATGTAGAGGAAGGTATATTTTTAATCCTTTATTGAAACATGTATTTTTTCATTGTCGCCTTCCGTTTATCTTCATCTAGTTAGACGTAGTGGAGAGCTTGGCTTTGGTCCTTGAAGTTGCTGAAAATCACTGACAGGATCATTGTTTGGGTATTCTGCTACATTCAGATACACGTCCCACTACGTGCAGTAACTTTGGGGCACGCCTTTGCTTTAGGTATTGTCTTCTTTTACGTCCAGGAACCGGAACACTGACTCTGTTCCAGAGTCTTTATATTAATCTACCGCACAGCGTCGACGGAGTTAGCTACAAAGGGCAAATTATATACGTGTATATATATATATATATATATACAAAACGTTTGACCAAGAAGGTACCGTTATAACATGTCTGAGAACAGAATGTTGTATATTATGTTTTCCATTTCACCATCAATTTACGATTATTAACCTAACCTAACCTAACCTAACCTTTACTGAAAATAGTGCTCATAAAATTATCATCGGCGAAATAAGACGGTAAATTAAATAAACTGTCAATGAACTGTACTTATCAATGAAAAGAGCTGTCGACGAAACGTACCTGGCGACGAAATGAACTGTCGACAAAGTGGCTTGTCGACGAAGTGAGCTGTCGACAAAGGGGCTTGTCGACGAAACGTACCTGTCGACAAGGTGGATTGTCGACGAAGTGAGCTGTCGACTAAACGTACCTGTCGACAAAGTGGCTTGTCGACGAAACGTACCTGTCGACGAAGTGAGCTGTCAACAAAGTGTCTTGTCGACGAAACGTACCTGTCGACAAAGCGTACCTGTCGACGAAGTAAACTGTCGACAAAGTGGCTTGTCGACGAAACGTACCTGTCGACAAAACGTACCTGTCGACGAAGTGAACTGTCGACGAAGTGGTGTCGACAAACTGATTGTCGACAATACGAACCGAACCCGAAAAGAATCGGTTTGTAACACTAACCCACTGCACCAATCATGACGGCTCCGTAGGCCCTGAGCGAGTTCTTCCAATGCCTTTCCATCACGTGAAGCACCTCTCTATACATTGTCTTCCTGGAATGTAATTTCTGAACAAACGGATGGATTATAAGGTCTTTTATTTTTTATAGCTTTGCTATCAAAGGTCCTAAAACGGAAATAATTTGTCAGCAAAATGACAGGAATAGAATAATACAGACAGAGAAAAGGAAACCTGAGTATATTTTTACATGTAATATTTTATGATGGTTATTATACAGTTAGCGATAGCGTTAACCTTATTAATTTCTCGTAGCTCATCACCAAAGTTCGTATTCGCAGATAAAGGTCGTTTTTCCATGGCATGGGTAATCATTTAAACCGCCATTTTTATGAATTGTGCCACAATCTTCATGGCCACCGGCGTCATCAGGCTGTACGGAATGAGACCATCTAGTAAAACCGGTTGAACTCAATGGCTGACCTGTTATTAAGTAAAACATGGAAAGAAAAATTAACAATTCACTCTCAGTGCACATTTAAAATAGCTACAAGTGGAACATATTTTATTTTCCAGAATTTTTAGATTTTCAGAATTATATGGCTGACTGAAAATAAAACCAGATACATTATTTGACCCAACCAGACATATCACCTTAACAAAAACATGATATAAACAACATTAAAGAGGAACTAAAACATTACCCGATTTGTGATAATAAACAGCAGCATTCTAAAATTTTGTCTTCTCAACTTTCAGAAAAATGAGTGGGGAATGTCTTGAAAATTGTCTTCAATTTTTCAGCTGTTCGTTATGTTTTTGGACTGCTAAATTGGAAAATAACATCCACTTTTTTTCCATTGCGTAGTACGATTTTCCCACAAAACGCAAGGAAAAGATCTAGAGATTAGAAATGGTACCGAGACTAAGACTGTTTTTGGTCTCGTCTCGGTTTTGCCTCGAATTCGAGACCAAAACCGAGACTAAGATCTCGGAATCGAAACCATAACGAGACACTATGCATTGAGACTTACTAGAGACGACACCAAGACCGATATTTATCCCTCGAGACTGGAAACGAGACCGAGATTTGCCTCTCGAGACTCTCATCTTGATTGAGACTAAAAGCTTTTTTCATGAATGTCGATAGTATTACTTTAATGCTTTTGTTTATAATGTTTTATGAAAGAAGGAGTCTTATGAGAATTGTTTTCCTTCTGATAAATTTAATTTAACATGTTATATTGTAGTTTAAAAATATGAACTAAAATACATATAAGTAGTCAAGTTATCAATAACAAAACTATTTCATGTTGTCTTTCAACAATAATATAAATGTGTTGGAAATTGATTCGAGGACGGGTAAATACATAATTTTATTATCTACTGCGAATTTTCATCCCATGCTTTCATCCTGCTGATAGTATTTTACTTGTGTTGATTCTCTCCAATTTATATCAGCCTCTACTAGACTTATCCCGTAATGACTGTAAAGCATACGTCACGAAGTCAAGTTGTCTAGATTCTTACACCATTTACTGTTTTTTTTACTAAAAGAAGGGTAGAAATATTTTTGCCATACTAACCGGTTCTTTATAATAGATGGAGATAATCTAACGTTCTTAAAAAAAAAAAAACTTTTCTATGCATAAGGAAACAAGTACGTCGGAGCTCAGTTACGGGACTGTGCACAAGTGTTACCGCCAGACTTCAGTACCGGACGTCCTATACAGGCTCGAACTCGTCTTTACACAGACCATTTTAACGGCATCTCAACAACACCACCTTTGTAGCCTTGGTAGCTTCTGAGCTGGAAATTACTAGGGGGAAATGAATTCCTCATTTCTCCGGACCCACTCATTCAATCTAAATGATCCATACAGGTTTAAACTCTTCTCGTTGATACCTTACCAACGACAGCTCAAGCACCTTCGTAGTCCTAGTAGTTCCTTAGTTGTAAGTTACTATAAATGGAGATGATACCCTCATCTTCCGGACTTACCAATATTTGGATGATCTATGCGGATTTGAACTCGTATCGGCGATATCTTTCGAACGATACCCCAACTATCTTCGTAGCCCTTGTAGTTCCTGATTTGAACATTTTCGACAGAAACACATAGGGGGGATATAAGAGCGTACATACTATGCCTTAGATACAGTAAAGTTAATATTTTTTATCTATTAAGTTATGCTTTGTTAGGATTGTTAGAATAACAATTTAATCTGCGGCTTATTTGAAACACCAATATCCTTATTCCTGTTTATAAGATTCGCGATACACTGTTATTTGAAACTAGAGCCTACCGGTAACACACTTCACTGTTTTCTTTTTTTTGCTTTGATGTATGGTTAAGCTTATGATCCATACTTATGAACATGTGAATTAATTGTTTTAATAATTCAAAAGCAGTAAACAAATTAATTCGTGTGGAGTTCGGTAAACGTTATTTTCATTTTCTTTGCATGTGATTATTTCCTGTACAGAAGTCGGCAATAACTAAACATTTTGTTTATACTGTACGTACATTAATTTCTATAAATCTGTCTGGTAAAAAAATTCAACTAAAATGCATTTTATTATTCTTAACGTAACAGTTATTCATTCAATGTAAATATAATTTAGAAATAGCAGAACTTTAATGTTACGTATATCAATTTGGGGTTTGTTGTGTAACGTATACCAATTTCGCATTTGTGGTATAACATGGATCCATTTCCCAAATAGAAATATTTTCTTCTATCACATTTATTGGTATTCTATGTTTGCTAACTAAAGCTTCTTTATTACTGTAAAATCGTAATGTTTTTACATTCTTTTCTTTAGTTCATAATGGTTATTGGTGTCCTCAAATCTTGCAACGTTAATTTAACTTATTTCCCGACGTCATAGAAAGATGAAATTCTGCACAGCGACGTAAGTCGGGGGACAATACAATATTCGATTGTTACTTTCATATATTTCTATATATTTGTATATTTTAAGAACATATTTTAATTTTTCTTTTTAATACGGACCATAAATACTAGCCTGCAACAAATAAGTTTGACGGTTTGCCGAACACTTCAGGATTGGATCACAAAACATTACCTTTAGAAATAGTATTCAAACACCGAAGTAACTTGAAAAAAATAATAAAGAAAAAACTTGTTTAAAGACTTTTCTTTGAGGAATTTATAAAGTGACTGTATATTAGAGCGCGGCTCATGCTTTTCTTTTTAATTATGCATAAACAAAATTATTTTTACTTTTGAATACGAATTGTTTAAGAAAAATATGTCTTTAAAAAATTTTCTTGTTAATTTTTATCTCTATTTCAGAATATTATTTTTAATCTAAACCCCAAACTATGTTAATAGTATATTAATATTCTTGTTCATGTACTGAAATCGAAAAACCTGCGTACCTATTTTAAATGAGTCAAAGGAAGGCAACTTTTTAAAGCCTACCGTCTTTTGAGACGAGACCAAGACAAGACCGAGACTAACATGTTGAAACCGAGACCAAGACCAAGACCGGAATTATCGGGTCGAGACGAGACCAAGATCAAGACCGGAATTTTCAGTTCGAGACGAGACCAAGACCAAGACTGTCTTCAAATATTCTATACGAGAACGAGACTGATGTCGGTCTCGTTTCGTCTCGATACCATCCCTTACTAGAAATATGTCGGTAAAAATACATTCAATCTTCGTTTACATTACTTATACCTTTCAAATTTTATGAATAATCCATGTTGTATTATTTTCAAGATTTAAGAACAAAAATAGAACCATTAAAGACTGAAAAGTAAACTAAAAGAATCTTAAGGAATGGTTTTCTACATATCCATGTAATGGCGTTTTCACTTTCCTTCAAAACTTCTCCTTTTATGTTTGTTTGTCTACAGTATCTCGCTGCAGCCCCCAGCAATATTCAAAAATCATGCTAACGTTCTGTCACCCCTGGCACCTCGTATCCCCTGGTTTCTTTGATATCCTGATGAAATCGCTCGTTTTGCTCTTCGCTCCCTACACTCATGTTATCGTGGAAGTAGTCCAAATGAATTTGGAAGAAAAGCAGCTTGAGGCTCATTGAACAAATCACTTCTTTTATTTTTGTTAACATATTTTTAACGATGGCTTCGAAGAGTGGGTGCTTATCGTGACCCAGGAATTTAATTATCACTTCCTTGAACGAAAGCAAAGGTGCTTATTTCCTTCTCGTCCATTTTCGCTTGAAATTGTTGATTTTGCGTCAGTTTGGGGATGACAAGACCAACAAATACTGCATCTTTCAACTTAGAAACTAAGAACTCCTTAGAAAGATGTACACCTTTGGCGAGATAATTTAGGCTGTGCAAACAGTTGAGGTGTGTTAAAATCAATACTGAACTCTTTACCTGAATCGTCTTCATGACCAGTCTCATAATGGCATCTTCTAGGAAGCTTTCTGGCGTTACCATTGGAATATCAGGGCCATGAGACGAAACCTATGTTACGGGCTTGTAAATAGAAGAAAGAAACTTCTTACACATTGGGAGATGCGCCATCCATCAAATTATTGAGAACTTAGGAACTCACCCAAGGCTTCGAATTATTTACTTATTGCTCTTTTACGAATATGGGTGGTTGAAAATGAAAAATATTTTGTATTTTTTTAAGAAAATTTCTAAATCCTCTGTACAAATACAGTACGGACCGTCAAGAAAATAATAATAAAAAAAATAATAGTAAAAAACGGTCAAGTTGATTATGGAATTTTGCGTTAAAATAATTACGTGATGGAAACAAATGCATGTTGCTTTCGGATTCAGTGCCCATAAAGAAAAATAATCAATGAAAGTTTTGTGAACATCTTTCCATTGCAGACCTGTGTAATCTTACCCATTTTACATGTGCATTTGAAAATTCTTTCTGCAGGTTCTCATTGCAATTCTTATGTGAACGAAAAAACAAAACAAAAACAAATCAAACTGAAATTTAAAATGAGTAAAAGAGAAGTTTCTTTCGTTTATCCTAAAAAATGTCCAGACGTTAAAAAGGTGATTAAAAGCTGACAGTGAGGACGTCAGTTGGTATTGTCGACAGTCGATCTTGAATTTGCTTGAGACCCAATGCCATTCCTAAATTTGCAAAATAATTTAAACGTAAAAAGTTGATTTTGTGCATGGTTTGAGGTTCCAACATGTATAAAAAGATGTTCATTCGTTTTTAGTAAAATATTCGCGAACTAACTGTAGAGAGATCTAGTCAATTCTAAATCTACATAAGCTTGTTCAAATGCTATCTTTGACTTTGGCCTTCAGCCATAATGAGACTCTTTATTACAGTAATTGTATCAATGTACCACTTACCAAATATAGTAACAAATTCTCCTTCTTTGTATCTGTCATGAAAGCCAACAAAAGTCCAGTCACCAGGATATCGTCCAAATATCTGCTGTAAAACTTTTGATTCTTCTTCCGAATTAAGAATTGCCAAATGAGCGCCTTCCTGTTCACATGTGGACTTAGCCTCATCCCAATTCACTGTGTTAGTGTGGAACTTGTAGTAGCCAATACCGGGGTAGTATTCATAGTCTTTGGGACGAGGTGGTGGTACTAAGAAAAAAGAAAACACTTATCAAGATTTTGCATACACTAGTTTGTAAAATTTACACTCACTGGACCAAAGTAAAATTAAAATTAATCTGGATTTGATAGTAAATAGAAAACAAGTCTTGATATAGGAAAGAAAGTACACGTATACTCCACATGTTCATAACTTTGATAAACTTTACTTTACTTTAGTTGCTGTTGACTTCGGCCCGTCACAATTAGCCGTCACGTTCTAGTTAAAATCCACACCCATACCCTTGCCGGGACTCGAACCCGGGACCTTCAATTCGTTGGCTCAATGCCTTAGACCGCAAGGCTACTCGGTCGGCTTTCCACATGTTCAATCCATATTTTGCTTATATAAAGGTAAGCAAGAAAGTTCTGGCTTTTTCACCCACCTCCTTCAAACATCGATATGTCACCTAAGACGTACCTGGAAGATCAAAAATAGTCCCGATCAGCATCGACGACCTTCTGCCAACGTTCTGGAAGGCCATGGATTCCGTCGCGGTAGAACTTGTTGGGCCGTGAAGCGAAGAAGGTATCAAGTGCATTTTGTACCTCTATTAGGGATTTGAACTGGCGTCCTCTAAGGTGATTCTCCAAGGAATGGAACAGGTGAAAATCGGACAGTGCAATGTCCGGGGAGTATGGCGGATGCAATAGTGTTTCCCATCCAAGGCGTAGAATGGTGTCCCGGGTCATCCTAGCCACGTGGAGCTTAGTGTTGTACTGTAACAGGAGGACCCCTTTGCGATTCAGAAGTGCTCCAGAGTTTTGAAGTTTTCTTGAACACGGCTCAACTGCTGACAGTACACAGTTGCATTGATGCTCTGACCAGCTGGTAGCAGTTCCCGACACACGATCCCGCAAGCAGTCCACCAAACACACAGGAGGACCTTCTTCTGGTGCAGTGCTGGTTTCGGCTATTTTGGAACCGGTTCATGGGATGCTAACCGATGATGACGGTGCCGTAGAGCTTCGTACAGGACCCACTTCTCATCACATGTCAACACCCTGTCCAGAAATGGCTCCTTCCTCAGAAGAGACAGCAAAGAAACACATGTGTCTGCTGGCGTTGCCTTCTGGTCCGGAGTCAAATCAAGTGGGACCCATCGACCCAACTTGTAGTGCTTTCCAAGTTGATGGAGGTGCTGCCGAATGCTTTCTCCACTCACACTGAATTGTAGTCCCAGTTCCTCACATGTCTGGCCACTGTTCGCCTCAATTGCTGCCTGAAGATCTTCATTTGGTACCTGTGTTGGTCTTCCTGCACGTGGTGCGTCTTCGAGTGTTTCGTCACCGTCCTTAAACTTGGTAAACCACCGCTCCACTGTCCGCGTAGTCACGACACCCTCACCAAAGGCCTGGCATATCTTCCGCCCCGCTGCAGGTGCGTTTGACCCCAGTTTGAACTCGTACAGCATACACGCCCTTATGACGCTCTGCGGAGGTCCCATGTTCACTCTGTCCTTCCCCACGTTCACGATGTAACTGAACTACCACAACCAAGTAGTATGTTGGCTATACCCACACCAACAGCTGACCTTCGCCGGATCTCCATTCGCATTCAACTCACGGTGTGAGGGCCAATTGAATACAGACCTCCACAAAAAGAGACAAAACTTTATTGGTTCCCTTATATCAACGTGGCGACCTTTAGGACGTATTACAACAATGCATGGCCTGAACATTCTGCTTAAGAATTTGACATCTGATCAAATTGACATCTGACTCAAGAAGAACAACTTGAATATTTTAAAATATTATTTATTATTTTCATATATCGCCAGTCAAAATAAAACTATAGAAACGCTTTTTTTTTTCAGCCGATATCAGAATACGTGTAAGTTCGAGCTTAAATTTTGAATAGCTGCAACTATATTGATGGAACATTTTACGATTGTACGAAACGTTTTCGCAATCGTCTCTTAGAGATACATTTATGTCACAATTATAGAAGGAAAAATAATAAAAGAATAAAGTCATAATTTTCTTAAACAAGTCGTACTAAAAAAAAAAAAAAAAAAAATGTTTATGGAAGACTATAAAGAAAAGCATGGGGCACGCTCTCATATACAGTCACTTTATACATTTTTGCATTGGCGCGCCCTATGCTTTTCTTTCTAGTAATTCATACACACAATTATTTTATATTTTCTAGTACTAATTGTTTCAGAAGTGTATGTCTTTAAAAAGTTTTTTAATTATTTTTTTCTAGTTATTTCGGTGTTCAAATACTTTTTCGCAAGCTAATGTTTTGTGACCCAAATCCTAAAGTGTTTTGCAACCAGTCAAGCCCAACATCGTTGCAGGCTACTATTTATTTTAGGATAAAGAAGTCCATATTAAAAATATATATAAATGTATATAAATATATGAAAGTAATAATGGAATATTGTATTATCACTCGACTTACGTCTCTGGGTAAACTTGCATCACTGTATGACGTCGGGAAACGAGTTGAACTAACATGGCAAAATTTAAGGTCACGATCAACCATTGTGAAGTAAAGAGAAAAGTATGTAATAACCTTGGCGATCCTTTTATTGAAACTACCTTACACTCAGGGCTCAAAATTAACTTTCGGCAGCACTTGGACATTTTTCTTCACCGGTACTACAAAAATCTCACTGGCCCTTTTTCAGATCAATAAATAATTATAATCAGCGTAATTTTTAGTCCACTTTATTATATTCATTCAGGATACAGTCCCATATAGGAAACTAATTGTAAGCCCTTAAAAATTATATAGCAAAGCAAACAAAATCAAGCTTAACAAATGGAAATACCGAATGTATGAATTATAACTTATTTTCTTTTTATTCCACTAAATATCTTCTTCACAAGAATCTGCTGGGAGTCTGGGGCTGTAGGAATAAATATTGGGATTTCTGGCTCTTTCTCCTTTATCTATAAAGAAGCATACTGCCGGCCAAAGGATCACTGACATTTTTTAGTATCTGGCCCTTGGAAAATTTTACCGGCCAGTGGACCACCGCTAATTTCGAGCCCTGCTTATACCTTTGCTGTTTCCGTTCCATATACTGCATGAAAATATTTTATTAGATAAAGATGGGATCAAGTAATATTTAAAAGATGTTTGTGTATCCTTTACCCCCACAAAATAAAATGTTAAATGTAAACAAAAATAAAAATTGATAGGCTCTATGCTTTCAAATATACATTAAAAGTAAAAATGATGAAAGTAATAATTAAAATTTATTTCCTCAATATCTTTCAACCTTTTTGAAATTTGAACAAATACAGTGGGTCCTGCTTTGTTTCAGATACCTAACAAGGGAAGTAACAATGAGCTCATATCGAAACCTACCGTAAAATTTCATGCAGAGGAAGGAAGTCCCACAGAAAGACCATACATAAAAAAAAAACAGATGTTCTTTGAACTGGAAATACCCGAAATGGCATGTTGAAATGTCGCTCACCACCGTCAGCAAGTGAGCAATAAGTGCATTACCACCCTTGTAAACTGCGTGTTAATGAGAAAAAGTTAATAACAGCAACGTGGGTACATACTAGACTTAGGGGGAAGTTGTATGGTAGGGTGGACCTTGACGGCGGCCATCTTGAATTCAGGTCAAGTTTTTTAAAATAGGAATAAGGTAATGTGATACATGATTTTGGACTAGAATTTAATCAGAAAAACAATGGTGACGTTAGTTTTAATATACGCGTTAGTGGTAAAATGTTACAGGCATATTAATTGTTTATGTTTCTGTTGTGCACAAGTCCCTTACAATACGACGCCTTCTAATTGCGTGTTAATGATAACAGCCCTACCTTCGTACTGGTTAACGATAGAGCAAAAAGGGGTACCAAAAACAGGCATACCATTGGATTGGTGGGAACATATGCTAATAAAATGAGGTGTCGTATGCTATGCTTTCTAGTTACAAAATTTGTCTGATTCAAGATGGCCGCCGTCAAGGTCCACCCTACCATACAACTTCCCCCCTAGGTCTAGTATGTACCCACGTTTTTGTTATTAACTTTTTCTCATTAACAAAGTTTACAAGGGGTGGTAACGCACGTATTGTGTCGACAGTGGTGAGCGACATTTCAACATGCCATTTCGGGTATTTCCAGTTCAAAGAACATCTGATTTTTTATGTATGGTCTTTCTGTGGGACTTCCTTCCTCTGCGTGAAATTTTACGGTAGGTTTCCATATGAGCTCATTGTTACTTCCCTTGTAAGACTAATATGCTGATGCAACTATTGTGGTGCCAGTTATCAAGATGGTTGTAGAGCGGGCCTCTGGTTAACCTTTCTAATTAGTAGTTTTGAATTTGAGTTTAAGGTGTCTACCAGGCCCTATGTTGAAGGTGCCATCCCGGCATTTGTCTGGTGTGACTGAGGAAAAATCCTGAAAAAAACTTTAATCAGGGTGTTCTGCCGGTTAGATCGAACCCACGACCTTCCGAATGCTACGCCATTTCTCTAACACTGAGCTCTTGTTAATTAGTGTACCTGCTAGTAGAATATGTATTCCTACTACTTTCATTTTATTTGTACTGTATTTATTTACTTTGTCCGTTACCCTATTATTAGTTAAAAATAGTTTTGGTTTTAGGCGACTTTATCCCCATTATACTTTCTGAACATAAGTAGCACAACTGAGAAAAGTACAAT
Source organism: Lepisma saccharinum (assembly GCA_022664845.1). Lineage (NCBI taxonomy): Eukaryota > Metazoa > Arthropoda > Insecta > Zygentoma > Lepismatidae > Lepisma > Lepisma saccharinum. Next base: position 67,700 of record JAGDQP010004128.1, on the reverse strand, counting down.
TTTACAAGAGAGTGAAAGAAGTGATGCTTTACTTGACAAATTGTACATAAAATAAGTCAAACGGAAAGGCGACGCTTCTGCTATCTACCTGCTACCGATATAGATAAGACTTGTTATATTTTTGTCAAATGCGAATGGTTGTCTAGCACATTTTAGTCAACGTTTCAAATTCTCATTTGTGTCACTTTACTTGAGAAGGTGCGATATATTAAAGGATACATGAGCAAAAAAGTAAAAGAAACGTAGTGTCTACTTACTCAAATATGACCCAAACTTTTAGTAAGTTTATACAAGGTTTAGCATTGGAAGTATGCACAAAATTTGGCATTGCATTGCTGCAAACTTTGCTACAATCATTCCGCAAAGTTCCTAGTTGACTCATGCGAAATTCGCTACAAACCTTGCACGCCAAACTTGCTACAAATTTGACTTTCTAAAGATCATCAGTGGGGTTTCTAAAGATTTCTAACGTCTGCAGATGGGGTTCGAACCTAGAATCTTCAGTTTTGTTTGTAGTCGTTCGTTCTACCGACTGCTCTGTCGAGCCATTCTTAATTACACGATGGTCGCGTTAATCCGAACCCTCGGTAATCCGAACCTGGTGGCGTTAATTCGAACAACCTTTAGACAACCTTCAGATTCCCTCAGTAATCCGAACAGCTATATAGCAAACAAATATTTGGATTAACGCGAACCTCCCAGCACGGTCGCGTTAATCCGAATATTTGTTTGCTCTAGCTGTTCGGCTTACATGGGAATTGTTCGGATTATAGAGGAAATCTGGAGGTTGTCTAAAGGTTGTTCGGATTAACGCGACCCGGTTCGGATTAACGCGACCATCGTTGGTTGTGTGTACTTCACAATTTGCATGGACGACTCTCCCACTATTGGGAACCTCAGCATTCTGGAAGAACTTCATTCAATAATTTAGTTTAATTACAATTCTTAACTTAGTTACTGTTTCCATGGTAACGACAACCAAATTTAAAGCCACATTCATGCACAATTAAAAAATATATTTGCAATTCATCTATCCGTCGGTTAAACCCCCCAAAAAAAGAGATGGGTGAAGAACTTGATACTACAAAACGAAAACATAAGTTCTATCATGTAATGAAAAGAAAAGTGCAAATCCGGGTGACTAGCAATAGGAAAACTCGCTTTGAGAGCTGTAGTTGTACCGATGATAATGGGAATGAAGTACACATAAACGAGGATGATTATAAACATACCTTACTATACATTTATATTATCTATTTTAAACTCACGTGTACACAGAAAAGAGGCAAGAGTAGTCATAATTACTTCAATATTATTTTTTATTTCAAAGTATTTTCTTAAGTAACTCTCGTGTACAAATCTACGAATGGAGAGACAGACAGATAGATAGATTAACAAAGATACACAGAAAAGAACCAAATAGCACAATATTAAACAATAGATCTTCTACCAATTTTTCTTTTATCCCTAATCTTTACCTGATACTGTAGCCTTCAGACGAACTTCCCTATCGCCGTCGCATTCAGTGGCTAATCTTTCGACATTGATTTTCCAAACATTCGGAGTCTCTCCTTCAAAGTCCGCTTCTAAATCTGTGATCCAGTGCCCTGTATCATTCTTCCGATTTGCAAGACTCAATTCCAATTTTTTATAAGTAGATCGAGTACAAGAAGCGGCGCTCGTGGAGGTAGCAGTATAAGTAATAAAAAAGATGGCGACTAACGTCAATGATTTCTTCATAGTAACCATGTTTTTGTAATCGAAGCAAAAACTCCCCTGTGGCTGGATAGAAAGTAAAAATAAGTTAATATTATTAAGCCTATGACAAATTACAATTAGCCGTATTCCCTATGCAGTACCAGTTAACTTAGAAAGAAAATGTGCAGGAAACATTTCGATTCAAACATCAATTATACAGTAGTTTCACGAACACTTAATGTTTACCAGCATAATGTATTTTCACCTGCAAGACAAAATCCTTACACCTTAGTCAATAATATATTTGAGCTACGGACGATATTCTTCTCTCTATACCAGTATTTGGTGGAAACAGATGTTATCGATACTGAATACTGAAATCAGTATAAACCCCCCTTCGGGATAAAAGGAAAAGTGACGCAAGAATTCTCTTGAGGGGGTTCGTGGAAGTCTTGTTTTTTATAACTTGTGGTTTGTTAATTTTAGAGCTTACTCACAAAACAAGTTATATCCATTTTCCGAGTGACTTTCTTTGTGTCACTATAGCGGAAGTGTTTCCTTTGTAATAAAATTAAAATACTTAGTATCCTCCCTTCCGCCATAGTGACACAAAGAAAGTCACTCGCAAAATGGATATCACTTCATTTGTGAGTATAATACTTGCGTCACTCTTCCCTATACAGTTCTTTTTATACATATATCACTTATTTTGTAAGACTACCTATTAAAGAAATCGTGCATAGTCTTCATACAAAAGGCCGATTTTGGACCATGGTAGGCTCCGTATCTCGAAAACGATAACTCCAATTAAAAATAAGCATTTTTTACCCCAACGGGGCCCGGAATTGACTCCCAAATCCTTCAGCTACCAATCATTTGGGAGTAAAGTAAAAAGACATACAGAATGACAGAGACACTTTTCCATCATTTGTAAAAAATCTGTGATTCGGCTAAAAATGTCATAACTTTTGAACCCCTTCATCGATGTTGACGTGTATATACCGTTTGAAAGGTATTGAAGCATAGATTAAGATTCCGTAAGTTGCGGCCGCCTATATGATCTGGGGTCAGTGCTATCTTCAGAAATGTGAAATGTTAATTTACTTTTCGAACTGCCCTAAGGGTTCCAGGGATGTACTACCGAATTTTTTTTTTCTGTACCTTAGTATGGCAAAGAGCTTTCAAATTAAAGTTCAAGCATAAAAATCGGGCTTATAATTCGCTAGGTCCGAAATTAGCTGTATATATGTGAGTGCAGCTAACAGACTCGTTTGTGAGAGTCACTCGAAAAACTACTGTTCTTCATGACAAAGGCGAGTATTTTTTTACTACTAACAGACGAAATGATCTCTATAAATTCAGCAAAATGGGAAACGAAAAAGTAAATAAAAAATGATAAGTTGTTTATTTGTTCGTATCTCGAACTTCATTCTGTTCAAACATAATTTTCTTTAGCTTTGCTTTATATTTTGCTTTAGGTCTTTTCTCACATTTCCTGTCATTGTTCCAAATCTGTGTAGGATGTATGACGAAATGTATATATTAAAACGGAGAGTGATGATATATTAAAACAAATATTGGAGTAAAATACAAGCTACAACTTAGACACTTTTAAAATACTACATTTGGTTCCCATTAGTTTTTTGAAACACTGGTGGAAGTCCAAGTTTCAGAGTGTCTATTCAGCTGTGTTTTAATGGTCGGCTTAATCTGGAGACCAATAGAAACGTTCCTATTTATACGTCATTTTGATTCTGGAGATTAGGCAAGTCGCAAAGTGGCAAATAAGTTATATATAGTATATAAGCATACATGGTAATTCACGACTGACTCTGACCAAGCCGCCGTAGCTCAAGGTTGGCCGTTCTGACTAAACACCGATTTACATTGCCATGGTACGATATTTCGACATTCAAATTTATTCATGAAAAATGAAAAACTTGTAGTACCTCATCCAGAATATTTATGTAATGGAGAAATGACACGTGTTATACAAAAATAGCATGCATAAAACTTATTACATGCTCCCTGCTTAAAGTCATTCATTAATGGAAAAACTATCAATGTCACTACATGGCATGTCTGAGTTTATGAAATGCATGATTGCCGTATTATTCTTTATGCATGGATCCATGATAGAGTTCCTAAGAAATTGAAAACAAATTTCAAGATTGGAAGTTCGAATCCGGTCGCAGACAAATACAAAAGTCAACTATACATGAAGAAGAGAAAATAAGTCTCGTAATAGAATAAATACAGAATATAAACAAGATCATGTTTTATTCTAAAACTACAGTAAAAATACACGGACCTACTTTTATTAACGTAGTAAATCCCTCTGAGTGATTAATATCGTTACCGACCGGCGACAATATGAGGAAAAGTGATATTCGATATTAACCGATGTTAAATAACAACATTGTTTGAAATCGCAAATTGTCCGGTACTAATATCGGGTGATACTAGGTGCTGGTTGGTTTGTAGCCAAACATCATTTCAATTTGTTCGCGATATCTCGTTGGAAAGCTTATGGTACACAAATTCCAACGAAGTAACTTTTGTGCCCAACGTGCCCAACCCGTAAAACAACAAGAAAAAAAAACATGTTTCTTTGACTTTTGTGAGACTCTGGCAACACAATTATTTGTCATACCCCCCCCCCCCCATTTTTCCCTTGCAAGCCCAATGGCCATATTCAGGGTAGCACTAGTTAGTATATTCATTTATCTCTATTGATACCAATTTGTATGTTTGTGGCTCCTTTGGGGGTTGAGTTGACTCCTATATGCTGAGGGGGAGGGGGAACTAAAACACCCAAGTTTGCCCCCCCCTGCCCTACCACCGCGGGCACCTTGACATGAATGAAATGCACATCGTTGGAAAGCTTTATTCTTCCTGAAAAGATTGACACCTAAATTATTCCTCTAGGTTAATTAGGAGCTGAGCTACTAAGGTTTAAAGTGCTGGGTCAGCCCTTGAGCCGTTCGGCGTTTAAAGGTTAAAGTTCTAATACACAGACCTCGTGGTAGCTTCGAAAGGAAACGGACTTTTTGGTGACAGGTCTCGTAAGAATGACCACCAAATAACCTATATCACCTTCCCTTACCCTACCTTATAGCTCCACAATGAAAAAATGTACAGAAGTTTTTCCCTAAAATTAATTAACATATATTTCAATAGCACTTCGCCCTTAATAAAGCTTGACTCCACTTCTTATAAGGAGGTTGACCCGTTTTTAACAGATATTTTCTTTTATACACTATATGATTTAAATAGTCTACCATAATTCTATTCAGATGTCGTTAACACTCCTTTAGTTCGTTAATTCGGATGTTGTCGCCCCGAAGCATAATGCAGTCAGTAAAAGAAATTCCGTTAATGATATTTAATTATCACACATTTTAGTAGCGAAAAAAATAAAACAGTACATACATTACATACATAGACGCGTTAGTACATACACGCGGTAATGATAGAGCCCTGATTCTCGCTAAACCACATCAAAGGAGTAAAAAACCGAAAGGTTATATAAAAAAGAAAACGTTAAAGTTCCTCCGAATCTGTTTCCGGCGGTTCTGGAGAAATTGTCCAAAAATTTAAACTGACACAGATTGGCATAAGAACTAATATAAGATGGCACAATCACTTTCTATTTACTGATGAGTGATGTCGTAATGGTATTTGCTCCAAGTGCAGATGGACTGTAAAGGAAAGAGTTGAGTAATAAAAAATAATAAAACGTTTTAAAGACTTTTCTTAAACAGTTGGTACTAAAATCTAAAAAGATAATTTTGTTTATGCATAACTAAAACGAAAACATGGGGCGCGCTCTAATATACAGTCAGTTCATAATTTTTTCAAGTGGCGCGCCCCATGATATTCTTTTTAGGCATGTATAAGCAAAATTATTTTTTACCCTTTAGTACGAATTGTTTAAGAAAAGTATGTATTTACAAAGAGTTATTATTATTTTCTTCGAGTTATTTTGGTGTTTGGATACTTTTCCTCAAACTAATGTTTTGTGACCCAAATCCTAAAGTGTTCTACAATGAGTCGAAACAAACCTTGTTGCAGGCTAGTATTTATTTTAGGATAAAGATGTTCATATTAAAAAAAAAAAAGCTTTCAAACTACATAAATATATAGACATATATGAAAGTAACAATGATATATTGTATTGTCACCCGACTTGCATCGCTGTGCCAAATTCCATCATTCTATGACGTCACGAATGAGTTAAATTAATGTTGCAAGGTCTGTGCACACGATGAACCATTGTGAACCAAAGAAAAATATGTAAACAATTATAAATGGATTTACAATTAACTTAAACAAAATCTGTGTACAATAATCATGCTCGAATAAAGTAAATAAATGAAGATTCAATTCGAGTTGGCATTGTTGATGAACATGTTTACTTAGGACAGTTGAAAATATCGAATGCCAAGATGACTGAAGAAATTAATAGATGTAAAGTGAAATGGAGCTCGTCTGGAAGATCAGAAATATGGCTGTGAAATGTGGATATTTAATGTGCAAATGACATGCTAGAAATAAGTGGGAAGGAAAGGAAAACAAATACATGGATTCGATTTGAACCAAATGTAGATGACGTGACCGAAACTGTTACGAGGAAGGTGTGATGGTAATAGGCTAATTACGTAGCTAGAACAGTTAGAAGATGGAAGATAAATGTTCTACATTTGATTCCTTGAAAAAGGGAACAAGTTAGAAGACGACCACATGTAAGACTGAAAGGTGAAATCCAGCGTCTTTCAGGAAGTACAGGGATAGGGACAGCAGGTAACGGAGATTTGCGTAGAGAAATGGAGTCGATCATATCCAACGCTGGATTGAAAATTTCCCCACATGATGATTAAGATAATACCAGCGATGACGTCCAGCGGTTGAATTGAGAAATATTAACTAGGGGAATGCCATTGTTGAGTCATTCTAACTCAGTTTTAATGTAACATGTGCGGCTCCACATCTTTTGTTTGTCGTATCATAAAAGCTAATCAAGACAGACCATAATAAAACCCATTAACTAAATAACTCGTACGGAACTCACAAGTTCATCGCCACAGTAACATACGTTAGCCATTGGATTCTATCCTGAGCATGATTAAGCCAGTTTTCATCACGAACGCCTGCTTCTCGAAGATCTCCAACGGTCTCTTTCCATCTGGCTATCTAACCAGGATAGAATATAGTCTTCGTTTTCCCCCCATCCGAGCTATATGACCTACTCACTTTAGTCGCCGCTATTTCATTATTCTTACATCTGGTGAATCGTACAGTCCGTGGAGTTATTCATTATGCAGTTTTCTCCATTCTTAGGGTGGCCATAAATGTTTTTGCCCAAAACGGGATATCGTATTAACGGGGGAACGGGGTTCCCAGGAATTCTCACGTATGAACCTATGCATATTATTAAATAGCACTCAAACGTTGAATTTTTACGCGAATCCAATATCAACATTATTCATATTCATCAACATAAATATTCGCCATAACTGCACTCTTCTAATTTGTAGATGATGCAAATTCTTATAAAACCGTATTGTAAAATATTTGTTAGTAAAAAATATATAATTTTCACTGATTGGCGAAAAAACGGGATATTTTCGGATACCGGCGGGACACTATCAAAGGCCTAAAATAACGGGACTGTCCCGTTCAAAACGAGACGTATGTCACCCTATCCATTTTCCAGTCATCTCGTTCCGCTTTGGGCCGTATATCTTTCTTAGAACCTTATTTAAGAAACATACGTAATTTATGTTCATCTGGAACGGTCGTACTCCAACTTTCGCAACCGTAAAGTATTACCGACAGAATAACCGTTCTATATATTTTCAATTTCAATGTCGTTGATATTAATCGCGATAAGAACTTGGCTAACTGGTCTGGAATTTAATCGATCAGTACAGTGTTTAAGTAGGTGCCAGTAGAGTTACCAGAGAGCTGGCCAAGTCCTTGAAAGAATCCTAGTCGTGTAAGCAGTGTAAGAAAAATACACTTGTTCCATAAAACTTAGCTATATCGATATGAGAACTACCAGGCAAAGAACATGGCCAGTTTTATATCACAACTTCCATATGTTGAAACATCTCTCTTTTTTTTACTGCTTAGAAACTTTGTTTTGATTTTGACACGGAGTGTTTTGCATTCGCATATCACAACTTTTTGTAAATTAAATTTTCTATTTAGGGGTAGGTTTTTGGGGGTTGATGGTAGTTTGGGGTAGATTCGCTGTTGCTGCTACTCTTTTCTGAAAAGATCACGTTGAGACAAATTTCAACGATATGTAACATACTACATATCGGATTACTTGATTTCAAGAGGTACTTTTGGGTGTTGGTGGAGTTTATTGGTATGTTACATAAGATTTTTGACTTTTCTGGAGGTTTACAAGTAACCCCCGAAGCATGTGTAAAATTTTGTATTTCTAGCTAGTCGCGAACATGTCAGAAAATGAATATTGATTTTACAATTTGAGGGACTATTGTGCCCCCCTAGGGGTCGCACCCCAGATTTTGGACTTTATTCAAGCTTTGCATGTTAATCCCTAAGCATGTGTAAAGTTTTGTATTTATAGCTAGTCGGGAACATATCAAACATTTATTTCAAGGAGTGAGTCAGTCAGTGAGTGAGTGGGTTGTTATTACACGAAAATAGACTTTTTTGGGGGTTTATAACTCAGCACCCCACGAAACTTTTAACTTGATGTTTGGTAGTGTTATAGAAGATCATAATTCTAGTAAACGTTGGTAATTTGATGTTGCTGGGGTAATTAGTAAGTAAGCAGTGGTCTTGAAAATAGTAATTTAGCTCTTGTTCGATATTTGTTTAGTGTTTCGTGTAAAGCTACTTGGCAAAGCACTACGGGTCGATTTGGAACTTGGCTGCGTGCGCTGCCGCGCATGCTGATAAGGCGTTGCCTTGTTTCAATTCGAATCTTGAAATTATCTGACATATTACCTATCCGGACTCTGCTTATGAAGTCGCTGAGACACACCTTCACAAGTTGAACAAATTTTTCGGAATTCCAAATCCTGTCAGTATACCGTATAACTTTTCCCTTTTGATAGAATCATATGCATTCTTACAATCAATGAATAGCTGGTAACCGTCCCATTCTATACCCATTTCTTCTCTAAGATTTGTCTCAAGACGAAAATCTGGCCCTATTTCTTCTAAATCTACATTGGTGATCTCCAATTATTTCATCTACGTATACACTTAGTCGTGTTGATAGAATATTACTCAATGCTTTGAACAGGTTGGAAGTAACGAGATTCCGGGGTAATTATTACAGTCCGGTTTACTGCCTTTTTTGTAATTCGGAACTATTATTGAGATTTTCCATTCCTTTACAAGCTCCTTCTTTCTCCACATAGCACTTATCAATTGATTCAGTTCCTTGATTAGTGACGTTCTTCCCGCTTCAATTAATTCGGCTGGAATATTATCTATTCCTGGTGATTTGAAAATTTTCAACTTATTTATCGACATTTGTACCTCGATTTCTCTAGGTTCAGGTATCCATTTCTTCTATATATATTCCAATTTCCTCTATTTTTCTGTGTTGTGTACATTAAGAAGTTCGTCGAAATAGACAGACCATAATATGAATTTAAAGGATACATAATATGTATGAATTGAATTACAAAATTTTCTTGTACATTCACGTAGCACACGTGCTTTTGCTGCTATTAGACACTAGTAAATTTATCAATGACACCAATGCTATGATTCTTAGGATATTAAAAATATCCTGTTATTTAAAAATCAGAATATAGGGGTCGCGTTAGTTCGATGGTACAGCACCCCCCTCTAGTGCATGAGATGCTGGCTCGATCCCAGTTCTTGCCATGTGAGCTTCGTGGCTAATAAACTCTCTCTGTGTGTGGATTTTGTCGGAAGCCACCCTCTTCTTCCCAGTTTCTTCATTCCACCAATTCCATCACCACCAAACTTACTTAAAGTCCTTAAGTAAAACATTCAAAGAAGAATAAGTCCAACAGCGTAAAATGTAGAACTGTAATAATACAATGCTTAAGATGTTAATCTGCTGAGTAAGGACATTAATGCATCATAAATAATATTTCACAGCCATATTCGATCCACTACTGGATGAGGCCTCTCCCGGAGGGAGGAGGAGGTCTACTACTCCACGCTGACCAGACGTTGGGAGAGGAGAGCCCAAGCTCTCAACTGTGATCGCCAATGTTTTATATATATAAAACGAAGTTTTGTCTCCCTAAACCTCGCTTCAACTCTCTGGCATACCCTGTCCCGGACTTTGCTCTTAGTTGCCAAGAACCAAAATTTGAAACTGAAGAATCGAGCTTGCAGTTACAATTTTTATAAATTCACTCTAAATATGAAAACGTTAAGTCCTTAATCTGGGTTACAATATACTTAAGTGCATATAATAAATAAATAAATAAATAACGAGAATAAAGTTTTTTTAGCTGCAAGTAGCGCATTGTTATATGTATCAGAAGTGAAGGGGAAGGAAATAACGAAAATTTCTTAGTGGGCATGTGTAATACATTACGTGCGACATTAAACCAAATCTGCACCAATGTCATAGACAGACTGAAAGTGGACATGTAGCTGCTAATTTCATTTCGGAAGACAATTTCTTTCCAACTTACGAATCTAAACTGCATTATAAATCAAATGGGCGAATAAGACATAATTAAAATCATTTGGGCCGTTAAAAAGACATGTACACGAGAAAAATTTTGCAATTAAGGTGTGTTTACACCTTAACTTCATGTAAGAAAAAAAAAGTTCCACTTGATAAAATATTATGTTATAGAAACTTATGCTTTAGTAGAAACCACACAAATTCTATACTTAACTCTTCAGAAAGGAAAAGAGACTGAAAAACAGTGTACTTACAGGGTGAAAATTTGGTTCCTTCTGAACAGATTGTGCTAACAGTCTAGTTTATATTAAGAAGTATACAAAACCATCTAAAAATGAAAGAAGATAAAAAAAAAAAAACATGACAAGATAGATGTAAAAAATTGAGAAGAAAAATTCCAAGAAAAAGATAAAGAAAGACCAAAAGAGAAAATGGAGAAGAAGCAAAAGAGCACATGTGTTGCACGGAACAAAATACCAGTAGCATTGCAGTGTACTGATTTAGTGGGATGCTATGTTCTGTACTTCCTGGTTTTCCACGTGCAGTAAAGAATTATTTTTTTCTTATTTTGAGTTTGTGTTAGGTGGTCATTAACTTGCGAATACACTATACATATGTATATCTTCAGCAGTGTTTACTGTACGGAATGTTACTGGTTAACGATGTTGCTGGGGGAATTACCGTAATGCTTCCTTTACGACACAAACAAAAAGAAAAAATCAGTGTTACCAATCGTTGATAATTAAATACACCACAATTTATGTATTCCTTTGAATTGATTGCGACCAATATCCTTGATATTACAATATTGCATATTTAGTGGATGAGGCCTCTCCCCGAAGGGAGGAGTTGGTCTACTGCTCCCACGCTGACCAGACGGGTTGGGAGAGGAGAGCCGAAGCTCTCACTGTGATCGCCACTGTCTTTTATTCACAGCAGCTCCCCAATTGTCCTCACGATGCTGGGTCAACACCGAAAGTTTTGAGCCCCCACCGGGAATCGAACCCGGGACCGCTCGCACTGAAGTCGAGCGCGCTACCGACTAGGCTACGCAGGAGCTCATATATA
>JAGDQP010004128.1:0-56172 GCA_022664845.1 Lepisma saccharinum | reverse complement strand
AGAGAGAGAGAGAGAGAGTAGGGATGGGTTCTTGATACCACCGATACTTGGAAGGTATCGGTACCGGTCGATACCTTAAATATTGAACTCGATACTTTCCTCGATATTTTTATATGCTTTAATAGTGGTATCTTTCTCTGAAAAGATTTTTACTTATCTGTGGTAGAACATTGTAGATTACATAATATCAGATTTAAAGAGTATTTAGTTTTCAAAACAGAATTACTTGAAACGAGTTGGTTGTGGATATGATTATAATGAGACCTTGTTTCTATAATTAATTTATTAAAAACAAACTGATAAGGTTTAGCTGACTATCACGCTTGTTGTGTTTGTTTTAAAATAGTTAAGTGTGATAGCCTTGTAAGATTGTTTTAATTAAATTAGGAATTGGTTGCTATGATCCATTTATGTTGAGAAGTGAGAGATCATGGTTGAATATAAAGATGAAGATTCATTGAAATTGACAGTTTTTAGAGCTTCCGTGCCTATAGTCGATACCGATACTCCAATAAAAAATATATATAGACACCGATACAGGACATTTTATTTAAAAATAACGAGTAAAATATACCGATACTTAACAAAAGTATCTTGATACTTCATCGATACTTGACATGATTTTCTTGACGAACGCAAATTTAAAATAAACAGTCATTCTAAGAAACGCATATAAAATTTCTTTGGTTGCCGGGAAATGTGACATCTTTCTATCGATGTTGTCAGCACGCACCACAATTCACAATATTCATGACTGAGGTCTAGATTTGGACATGTTCCCCTTATTGGATCCTTCCCTCAAAGTTGCCCAGGGAGTATCGTACATAGTATTTCCGATACTCAATACTATTTAAAAGAATCGAATACTTAGATAGAGATACTTTTACCCACGTATCGAGTATTTGCCAATATATCATTTTTGTATCGCGATACTAGGTATAGCGATCGTGTCCATGTCTGTTCCGATACTCGATACCGCTTAAAAGTATCGAGTACATTGATACAGATACTTTCCCCTGAAGTATCGAGTATTTGCCAATTGTATTTGCATCGCGATACTGCCCATTTATGATTGATACTGGAAGTGGATGGATGATCGAGATTAAAGTTTTGCTCTGGTATCCATCATTGAACACTAACCGATCACTCCAATATCGTTAAATAGAGTTCGATGCAGTACAACAGACTCAACTTAATCGCAATGGAATGAAAATCCTCGTGTTTCTTACAAAAACTTACAACATTCCTTTCAAGTATTAACTGTTTGCACAGATTATTATATTGATATTTTTCGTTTTATTATTTTTTTATTAATTCATTAAATTGAGCGAAATGTTAACCGTATTCTAGCAAAATTTAGAAATGCGACCTCTACTATCATGTATAAGAAAGTAGTCAACAGTGGATAAAATTAACATTTTTTTTTATTTAAATAGATTAAGTTAATAAAGTCAAAGAGTTAAGGATAGGAAATTTGTGTATTTGAAATTAATTTAATTCTAATACCACTGTAGCTTAGTAAACAATGAAAAAGAATGAACAGAAGGTAATTTGATCGGCTCTGCGGAATAAAAGCGGAAATAATTAAAACAATCCGTATCAACATACTCGAGGCATATGTTTATAGCTTCGTCTGCTTCTATTTCCACGGTGTCGAAACTATATAAGGTGATCGTACCAATGGTTAATACAATAAGGAAAATTTCAAGTGTAAACAAGAACTGACGTTTATATAATAATATAAAAAAAATACTTATTTGGTCTACGAAACAAAACCTGAGACAATGTAGAAAAAGTCAAAGAAATCGCATTTGTTTCATTTGACAATACAAAAATTTATTGCTGAAGGTGAAGTTACACCAGTAGGTGACTTGTAAATAGCCAATTGTGAACGACGATTGTTCCAGTGCGAATCATTCAATCTATTTACTATAGATTGTTCCTTCAACAACGAAGGGATAAAATAATTAATTACTTCACTGTACCGTGGCTTCTAGTTCACATGCACGTATATCATGTATTAGTTGTAGCTCAAGATTCACTTTATACATTTAAGTGATTTTGGTGGGTGACAATGCGTTTTCTGATTGCACAGCGTTTGGGGGCTACACTATTATACCTTACGGAAGTATAAAACGTATTTTGTTTACTACTGTATCGAATATAAATATTATTACCATTTGTTTCCCTTATTGGCCAATCACTGGTGACTGGTCCATTACAGGTACGGACACCCTACACTGACACTTACTTTCCGGCAATCAGGCGAGATATGTAAGAAACATTTATGCGTTCTTAGGTACAATATTTAATTTGAATTATAAGCATTCATTTGTAGGCGCTCTAAATACAGTAAAACAAGTATTATACACGCGGGAAATTAGGCCGAATTTGTTTATTTTCTTCTACTGAACGCACTGTGATTGTCATTTATTTGTGGCCAATCTCGCGGATCAACCAATCACAATTCTTGAAAATAGAACAGCATGTATGAGAAATTACACATTCAGGAATACCAATGCTTTAACGTCTCGTTTGTTAAGGGAACCTTAAATCGTAGCGTTAAATGTTGATGCAATGGAAAAGACTTAAGGGACGCTTAAATATTTATGTAAGCGTTAATTAAATTGCCCTTAACCGAAATTTAAGGAAGGTTGGTGAAACCGGCCATTAGGCTTTTTCACGTACTTTCAAATGCACCAGTTTAGTCTAAACCATGGTCTAGCTTAGGTCTATGTCTTTGCAAACGGGCGTTATAGTTCATATCCCATTACAACCACTATTTACGCAGAATTGGGAGCGAAATGAGCTGGTAAGGGTTTTAATTACATTTAGCATCCTAATATTTATCTCGTGTACCTAAAGAAAATTCTGGTGAAGTTCATTTATGATGGCTGGCGTGCCTTCCCACTGCTAATACGAAGTCCACATGGTTGCCGCCTTGGTTTGCGTGTTAATCAGCATGTTTCGATGGTAGCACGTCATTAGACCACACGCTTGGTGGTAGAAACATCCACGTAAATTGAATATGATTTGGCTTTATTTAGAAATATGATTGGACATTTTCGTAATTAGGTGAAATGTGCTAGAAATGACGTGGGATAGGCATACAAGTTGAATGATACTCTAGGGATGACCAGATCGGGACTCAAGCGAAATTCTGATATTCGAGTTTCCGATGATCGCGATATGCAACAATTGGGTTTGAGATCCGGAAATCCAGATATCATTGAATACGAATGTGTGCAGTACCGGATACCTGAGATTGAGACCCGTTTGGCCACCTCTTACTTTATTTGCTTGATGTTCAATAATCGAATAGTTTGTTTTAAAATAACTTTGAAATATATTCGAGAAGGCAGCACTTTTAGTTGTTCTTCGACCACGTGCTTCTAGTTAATTGATTCAGTGATGGTTTGGCTATGTTGAAGTGAACAGTCAAGATGGTTTATTCAATCAAACAATGTATTTTTCTTGTTTTAACTTGGTATCAAACAAACCAGTCTTTTCCAAACAATGAAAAAGTGGCTAACAGATTTTGCAGACATTTCCACATCACACTCTCGATGCTTTTGGGACCAAAAGCAGCCAGTTTTGAAACAAAATGACTCTAACCATCTCGCTCACAACTCTAACCATTACCCTGGAACAGGGTTGCCAGACGTTCTTCTTTCGAATGATCCGTCCTCGTTTTTTTATCTTGTCATATTTTGCCCCTACTTTTTTAAATTTCTTCAAATATCCTCCGTTCTGCTGTGACCATGTTAAAATCTTAACAATCTGTCAAATGCTTACTTTTGTATTCCTATTATTAATTTTAATAAAATGTACGTTATCAAAATATCAAGGGAGTTAATATAACAACTCTCCACTTTCATTAAAATGTGTTACATGATAGGGAAATACAATAGAAATGTAAAATTTTACGTAACTTGCTCTGCAAAACGTGAAATTTAAAAGTAAGGTACTCTGTTCGTTACAGTCTCTTTTTGTCGGATCTTAAATTACAGGTTGCCTAGCAATCTTAGCTTAGTTGTCCTCAGCTGGAAAAATAAAGTAGCAGTTGTCCTGTGTTTTTAATTTCACTGTCCTCCGCTAGTACGCGAACATAGAAAGTGACGTGGTAACCCTACCTGGAACTATCAAATGACATCCTTATTGTCCTGATGCATCACCTCTGACTTCCTTCTTTGGAGATATATCAAAGATTTGGTCTAGAAATCACGTCCTAAGACTGCCAATAAACTCAATGACACTATCACTTAGGCCTTTTCCACTCTAGCTGAAGATATTCAAGGGAAATTCGTTGAGAACATTAAAACCTGAATGCATCCTCTTGTAGTAAGCTCAGTAATACATACGTATTTTAAGCGTTGATAAAACCGTTTAATATCCGCCTATTCAACGGCTTATTCAACCAAAAACGTTAAATAAACGTTCCGTGGCTTAACACTGGTAAACCGTTGAAAAGGCGGAAATTAAACTGTTTTATCAACGTTTAAACAGGTATTTATTACTGAAGAACGGAAAGCAAACATTTTGAACACTGATCAATTAATTACCTTTTTGAACCTTCTTTAAAGAAACACTGATTGCTTCTCTGTATATTTTATCGAAAAAAAAAAACCACTTTTTTTTGGTACAAAAACTAAGAGGGTTGAGCGCCAAAGCTGGTAACAGCAACATTTGAGTTTTGAGTTAATGCTATGAGGATATGTCTAAGAGATCCTATTTTGTTGAACCAAAGTGGCATAATTGCATTGTAAAGCGTTTGAAAGATATTTTAAATTACATTAAGGAATATCCCATTTATTAGCATTGCATTGTGTGTGCTTAAAACTCTATTTTCTCAAAAGTGAAAAAAAAAACTGCAGTTACGCACCTTTGACGCTCAATCAGTTAATTTTAATGAACTCTAGATACATCTTACAGAATTACCTTTCACTCTAGATATTAACAACACCAACAAAGGAAAGCAGTTGGGAAAGAATCAGCTGTGAACTTATTGAAGATACTATTGAAACATTTTCCCAGTGCAACCGAAAGAAACCAAGAAAACCTCAGTCAGAATAGGAGTCAGCTTAGTGCCAACCTAGAACCTTCCGAATACGTAGCCAGTGCTTTACTAACTGACGCAATACAAACACGTCAATCATGGACTATTCTCATAAAACGTACACATTTCAAAGTCAGTTTTAAAAAGAAAACTACATAACTTTAAAATCTTTGTTTATTTCAAAGAATGTTCTGTTGGCCTCGTGTACTACACACTTGAATGGTTTAAATGGATAATTTCAATTGTCATAAGAGTTCTCTCTTTTCTTCCGAAGGGAAAACTTATTTTTTACAAACCGAATTGATGCACATTTTGTAACTTTTGTTAAAATATAGAATTACAGAAACGATAGGGACAGATTGAAACAATTTCGGATCTCATCGGAAATGACTTGTGGCAATATTGGCAATAGTGGGATAAATGTCAGCTGTTTCTTCTGAGTGTAATGTCAATCGTCGTTATTGGATCCACATCTAAATTCAGTTAGGTGCTACTGGGAAAGTATTCCTCGGAAATATCCAAATACCCCCTCCTCTAATGAAGCTGCGCAGAAGCACTAAACTGAAGTTTGGTTCACCTGATAGGTGAGTGGTTAACACACTCGTTTCCTGTTCTCTTAATAGAGAGTTCAAGTTACCTGAGGATCCATTCAACAGAACTCACAAAACAAAAGCTGTCAAGTTTGGTCGTAACAAGCTTACCAATTTCTGTAGGACGTTAGTAATAATTTAATAGACTACCCCAGTAGCACATAGACTATAAAAATACGTGGATTAAACGTTAGTACGTAATCGTTATTTTAACGTTGTAAATGTAGCGAGAAGTTCACCTGTTCAATGGTTTATTCGACGCTGAATAATGGTTGAGAAGAAACGATGAAGAAAAGAGTTTAGTTGGCCAAAACAAAGCACGAATGCTGTCTGTTGGTATACACATATTTAGTTTCATTTTATCCGTTGCTTTTATCACGAAGTACGATGTTAATTTTCCAACAGTAAATAATCCGAGCGGTTGCTGTGGGGTTCGAACACAAAAAAGTTCTGCACTTCTCGTTGATACATCGGCGCGTAGACCACTTATCCAAGAATCCACCTGGAGAGGCTACTACTCTTTTACTGTATCGTTGAAATATAGTTTAAAATTCAACCTGTTTTCAACATGCAAACGAAAACCTGAAAAATATAGTTATTTTCATTGTATTTGCTTTTAATTATGGTTCAGCAATCAAATTAGAAATACAAGGGTAAAACGAAATCTAGGACATAGTATGAATGATAGTTGAAAGTACTTCACATTAACGTCATATCAACGAAATTATAACTTCGTTGAAATATGGTTTAAAATTCAATCTGTTTTCAACGTGCACATGAGAACACCAAAATTAGTTTGTGTCATTCAACTAGTTTTTAATTATATTTTTTGACATAACATTAGTAAGAAATGCATTAAACAAAATCTATTATACCATAGTTGGAAATAACATATTGAATACACGTTATATTAACGTCTTATCAACACATTGACATCTTTGTTGAAATATGATTTAAAAATAAACGTATTTGTTTCAACCGATAACGGCTAATCAACGAAATGAACCTAAAATCAACGTTGAAAACAAGTATGTGTGGTACTATGGTATCAGCTAAACTCAAGTTTGTGATTCGACAATTCGTTTCCAGCAGAAAGACAGAATTTTTTCAGATCCTTTTTTCGTATTGCTTTTCATTTTAATTACATTTCGATTATTCATTAACGTTTGAGACCTGAGCCCGGCTAGGTGTCAGTGAAACAACATTCTTTGGCGAGCATTCTTTCGAGAAAAAAAAATGGTTAAAGCAGAGTTCAAGGCTTTGACTAAGTGCAATTGTGACATTTGCCTGATGAAACTGATAAAAACTGAAAAACTTTAACCAGGATACCCGACAGTACGACTCGAACGTATTTCTCCAATACCAGTCTGTGGGTGCAGACCGCAGTCGCTAGTTTTTGTTTTGCTTTTAATTTTGTTCGCGTTTGTTTCCTTGTTTTTAAAAGGATCGTATCAAAATATTTATAAGGCTAGAAACACTGATCAGTGATGACACAAAATTATACAACTTCACTATTTCAAGGTCATCAACAAGGAAAAATTGTTTCACAAGACAAGCAAAATAAACAAGCTTTTTTTGAAAAAAAAAAAAATACTCAGGGGAAGGAAAAAGGGAAGGAAGACACTGAGCATATAGATAATGCACTTTTCCTCGTTATCCACAAGGTGCCAAGATGAAGCTGTTGGCGCTGATCCATTATGATGCCAACGACCTTGCCTCATCTACTATAGTTTAAAGCAGAATGTGATTCAAATTTTCCTCGTGTGTCCAATATGCAACATGAGAATGTGCAGTGCAGAGATTCTCAACCAGGGAGACGTGAGAGACTTGCATGACGGCAACAAGTTTATCTAGGAGCGAATCCATGATTTTTTTTTAAAGGGGGACTCATATTTCAGAAACAGACCAGAGCCATTCTTTATATTTTACCAGCAAATGACTCATTATATTGTTAGGTTTTATCATGGAATATGAAATACTAAAAACATTGTCACGAAACAGAAAAACACAAGTTAAGAGGGCGCTTCCCGCCCCCTCTCTTAATCCACCACTGATTTTGCCAAAGAAAGGAAGAAAGAATGAAAGACAGAAACTGAAAAATAGAAAAAAGTTAAGATATAATAACTACTTACTTGCGGTTCGTATGTCTACTTTATGAAGACATGACTAGTTCGAGGAAAACAACAGCAACAACAACAAAAAAAAAACTAACTCTCGGCAAGTTAGTGAGACCGGGATAGCACCTTCAACATGGGTCCTGACCGAAAGGTGGCGTGCGTTTTGCGACCCGTAAACTTTGCGGCTCGAAATACAGGCGACCGTGCGTTTTGCGACCCTGAATGCTGATTCACATTGTAATGTCAATTTTGTTAGCACTACTAACTAGATTGACACTTTCTTGTCTTTTAATACATGTAAGAAGCTTGTTGCATATTTCGGGTTAGGTCAAATTATGTTAGATCACCAGTTTCATTTTGGGAGCAAATTACTACAATTTGAGAGGCAAGGAAATTCATTTTGGGTAAACGTATCTCCTGTGCGATGTCGACGCCTCGCGAACGGCGCATGGGGGATATAGAGATATAGTGAGTGGCATATTCTCGACCCACTGTACGAAGTGAGGAGGGCTGGCCAGTTCCACGGCAACTGCCTTTGCCTCCCACTCCCGAGGTGCTCAGGAATATCAAGGACACTTTGATTCTAAATTTGATACGCAGCTGAGTGCACCTCAGAGTGCCAGGCATAGGAATACTGCAAGAAAGGCCTCCATCCTTCTGGCCAGGATTTGAACACAAGTCGCATTCAGAAGTACTACTGCCTTACTGGGGCACAGCGACTCGCAGCTCATTTTGGGAAACATTGGAATTCATTACTCTTCATTTGCACAAGCACATTGACGTGGTAAACCAACTTCTTGCAGAATGTAATATAAAACCACGCGAAAGTCACGCACACACATCAATTAATGCCGAGGGAGCGATGGCAAATTATTTGAAGTCAGGTTAGATTTGCTGTTCTTCATTCTGTTAGTGATTTTCTCTCCTTAGTATTTTCTGCGTTTATTGCTCATTCTGTATGTGGAAATTCGAAATTCTATTGCTTTCTTGCTGCGAATTTTTAAAAGCTGTTTCCCGAAATGGAAGCTGTCACCTTAGGTAAGCTTTGTTGAATCTCAGACTTCCAAGGCACCGAACGATGTTGCTGAATACACAGTTAAGATGTAATATCATTAAGGAACGTAACTGTTCAAGACATCAACGACTCGAAAAAGATAGATGGATCGCAAAAGGCACGTTTTACTTTCCTGGGCTCGCAAAGCGTACGATGTTCTGTATGGTTGCACATTGTACGGTCGCAAAACGAACCGACTCGACCGACACCCTCTCGAATCGTTTCCCCTTCTCTATCCCAGCCTGAGCCTTAGATGGCTAAAAACCATAAATAAAATTGAATTCAAAGAAGTTAGGGAGAATCGATATAGTAAGGCGATTAATAATAATAATTTATCGATATCAAAACAAGAATACTGGACATGGATATTACTAACCACAGCAACAGGAAGCACTCTTCTAACTACATTTTATTTCATAAAATTGTTCTTCCATCTCTCCGTGACTCAGATTTGATTCTCTTATTAACAATGCCTATGTCAGCTGTCATTTATATGTTGTTATATTAAAATATTTGTTCCGAAGCAAAATAAAAGATTTGTAATTGAGAACCAGCAAGCAGATTTTGTAAAAAATATTCTAAAACATTCAAATTTAGTTTACAATTATGAGCTTGAAACTTACGTTATTCTGTTCTTACCGGCGGGTTGTATCTTTAAATATGAAACCATACTGCTGGTCCAATTGTTCATAACCTTTACCTCTCCTGTCACAGGATCATCTTTAACAGTCAGCTTTTTAATAATTTCGCTTTCTGGCAGATTACTGTGTACAAAGAGCAGAAATCGCCTTTTAGGTTCGGACCCAACTCATATGCTACTCACTGATTTACTTCTCTGCGTTGGCAACCCTACTTACCTTAACCCGCCCATGCAAGCCAGGTGCTTTATCTTAATGTTTGGTCCGTGGTTCCTGGCTTTGCAGGAAGTTTAATTAAATTTAAAGGTAATCAACATGCACGGCAGTGCATGCAGCCAAGTTCCGCGCGTCTCAAAACGTCAGCACAGCAAGAAGCATGTTATACAGGAACAAGAGTTTGTGGCGAAATCGCATATTTCGAAGTCCCGTAAGAAAAAAATAAATAAAAAATAGGAATATAAGCTTTCGAAGTTAAGGAGATATGAAAAAAAAAAGAATGTGCAGTTGTGCAAATTTTATATTCGTAACTTAAAGCATACACGAGTTGTGGACCAATGAAATTGCGTATTTTAGGTTAACTGATTCGTTCATTCACTCATTTATTCACTCACTCACTTACCATATTGTTTAGGGCAGGATGTCTCAACGTGAAGGTCGCTACTCCCAGAGGGGTCGTGAGATAAGATGAAAAAATAAATTTAACTAGAGTCATGTAGGTGTATATTAATAAATTTCAAATAAAGTATTTTATATCGTTTGCTGTTTTCATATTTGCTAAAGATAATATAATTTATTGAATACCTTTTTGGATAATATAATAAGGACTCGCTTTGCTTTGTGGGGGCGCTGCCCCCAGGCCCCATTGGAGTTGCACTCGTAACTTGGCTTTTTTGGGGAACTGCGCCCCCTTTTATCGTAACCAGATCCTCTCTTTGGGGCTGCGTTGCCATGGTACAGATCTTCACCCATACACCATCTAGAGAGGGGGCTGCGCCCCCAAAAGGAGGTTTGCGAAAGTTATTGTAGCCTCCATACCAAATTTTGTTTCTCTAGCTTCAACGGTTTGGAAAATGGACTTTGGGCGGCCATTGTGGATTAAAGATGACGACTTTTATAAAGTTTTCTTACATTATCGTGACCTACTTGTGGTGGTATACCTTCGTACATTTAATTTATCTAGCTTAGACGGTGTGAATCTGGGCGGCCATTTTGAATCCAAAATGGCGACTTTGTCAACATTTTAAAACATTTTCCTAAACTACTTGTGATCATGTACCTTCATACCAAATTTGGTGTTTCTAGCTCAAACGGTGTGGAAAATGGATTTTTAGGTCCGCCCTTCTGGATCCAAGATGGCGTCTTAGGATACACTGTGTAATTTTTAGTAACCTAATATAGATAATGTACCTTCATACCAAATTTGATGTTTCTAGTTGCAGCCGTTTAGGCTGTGTATTCTATAAAACAATGGGTTTTGAGGCCATTTTGGATCCAACATGACGACTTTTTTAACATTTTAAAATATTTTCCTTAACTACTAGTGATCATGTACATTCATAACAAATTTGGTGTTTCTAGCTCAAACGGTGTGGAGAATAGATTTATACGGTCCGCCATTTTGAATTCAAGAAGGTGTCTTTGGATACATTATATAACGTTTTCGTAACTTACTAGTAATAATGTAACTTCATACCAAATTTTATTTCAATAGCCCCAGCCGTTTAGACTGTATATTCTATACAACAATGGGTTTGGCGGCCATTTTGAATCTAAAATGACGACCTTTTCAAAATTTCGGAATTTTTCCTTTACGTACTCATGGTCCTACACCTTCATACCAAATTTGGTGTTTATAGCTCTAGTAGTGTGTCCCTATCGGACAGGATTGTCTTTCGACCACTGTTGTGCTTTGCAGACCTTGTTTGCCCATGCATTGTGTATGCCCTCGTGACATTGGACACAGTGCCTGTCGATACCCCCACAATGGTCGCCACTGTTGTCACTGAAGCTCCAACCAGACGGGCACCAACGATCATGCCTCTTTGGAAGTCTGTCAGGTCGCCCATTTTACCGCACCACTTGCACACCACGACACTCACAGGTGAACTAGATACTGCTGACGGAAGATGGAGGTCCACATGACACATTGAAAACAAAACACGATCGGCAACCGCAACACGTGGTGTACAGTGGCGGGCCACACTTACGTGTCCTGTATGACGTGTTTTTAGATTTTTGTCCAACCCCTGTATATATATATAAAAATCATCATATTCAGCCGTTTTCTATCCACTGCTGGATGAAGGCTTCCTCTGTTTCTTTCCACATTGCTCGGTCTGCTGATATCCTCATCCATGTAGCTCCTGAAAAACGCTTGATTTCATCTACCCAACTTGCATTTGAACGTCGTCTCGGTCGTTTCCTTTCTCCATTAATCCAGTATAGTACATTTGTCGTAAACCTTCCATCTGTTCATCTAGCTATGTGACCGACCTATCTCCACTTCATCTTCTTGGCAGTCTTGATTACATCATCTACCTTTGTTTGTACACGAATTCATTCATTTCTCTTCCTGTCCCTCCTGGTTATTCCTAGCATGCACCTCTCCATTGCTCTTTGTGTGACTCTCAGTCTTTGAGTCGTTTGTGCATTCAATGTTCAAGTTTCACAGCCGTACATCATTACAGGTAAGACACACTGATTATAAACTTTACGCTTCAGACACATTGGAAGTTTGCTTTTGAAAATAAAGTGTAGTCTTCCAAAAGAACTCCGCGCCATTTTACATCTTCTATTTATTTCATCAGTCAACTTTGCATTCGATGTTTTAAGCTGGCCTAGGTAAACATACTCATCAACTATGCCTATTGTCTCTCCGTTAATCTTCACTTCCTTCTTTGCAGCATGTTGGTTGTACATTACTTTTGTTTTACTTAAGTTCATTTTAAGGCCTATTTTCGAACTCTCTTACTCAGTTCTTCCAGTCTGGTTTGTAGTTCTTCTGCACTTGAAACAAACAGGACTATATCATCAGCAAACCGTAGGTGATGAAGATAATCGCCATTAATTTTAATTCCAACAGTTTAAATTCTGGAACACTCTCTCCAGGACCGCACAAAACAATTTTGGAGAAATTGAATCTCCTTGCCTTACCCCTTTTCCAACTTTAAATTTTTCACTGTCTTGATGCAGTCTAATGACAGAAGTGGTAGCCGAGTAAATGTTTCGCAGTAACTTGATGTATGCACTTTCGACGCCTTGATGTTGAAGTGACTTAAGTACTGCTGACAAGGAGACCGAATCGAAAGCATTTTCAAAATCTATGAATCCCAGTCATAGTGGAAGTTCATATTCATTAGTCCTTTCCATAACTTCATTCAGTGTTTGTATGTGGTCCATTGTGCTAAATCCACGACGAATTCCGGCTCGTTCCCTTCCCTGGTTAAAATCCAAGTCCCGTTCCATACGATACAAAATAAGTTTGGTTGAATAAGATCCTGCAATTCTTTGGGTAGATATTATACGATATAACATGGATTCGAAACCTTAGTTGTATTAATTGGAATGCTTAACCTAATTTGGCAGTGATGCATTTTTTTCTTCTATATCTCTTTGAGTCAATATTCTATGCGTTTGGTGTAGCAGATTTTTGGGAGTCTTACAACACCTATGATAAAATATTGAGACTATCTCCTGAGAATTCGTCGCAACAAGTCAATAGTAATTTCCTAGTATTCGATTATTACTGCACATGAAAACATCAAGAATATGCAGGTTTTCCTTCAATGTATTTCGCCTCTTTCCTAACCATTATGACACATGTAAACAAAATAATTTGACATGTTCCAGGAGGAACAAATGTCAGTAATAATCTACCATGACTGTAACCAATTTAAAGACTTTCATAATATTCGGACTATGTTGCATGGCGAACTGTCTTCCACAAACCATAGGTAAGAAGACTTTAGAATGATAGGTTATATATACATGTAATTTTCTGTTTACCAATACTTATGCAATACATATTTTGTAAAAAAAAACATTATGTCACTCACTTATGTGATGTTAAATAAATTTAAAGAGTACATTATATAGTACATACATATTTTGCACTCGTCAAGAAAGATAGACAGGCATAACCATTCATTGTCGATCCCTGTTGTACTTCTTGAACAATAAGGTTTATCATTTCGTTGGATACAGTCAATTGGCGCTCTGTTCTGCTGGTCTCTAAGTCAATTGGCGCTCTGTTCCAAATTTTTGATGTACCCTCATCAATAGTAATTTTATAGTATAATTTGATACTACCCGTTTCGATACACTCGCTTGCAAAATAGCTAGCGCTCCAGAATGTTTGGCGGTCTTTTCGGGGGGAACAGTTCGAACACCCCTCGAGCCGGTCCTGGTTGGATTAGAACCAAGCAGCTATAAAAGAGAACATCATTGAAGAATGTTACTCTCTAACTGTTGACGAATTTTTTTATAATTGCAATAACTTGACTCGATTGACAATCACTTAATTTCTCCAATGATAGCGAGATTTACGTGTTCTAGGAATTTGACGGAGAACTAATTTTATTGGAAAATGTAAAATAGTTTTAAGATTTGCACGACCATGACTGAAGAACATTGCACAGGCATACACGATTATGATAAAATAACATAGGAAAACATTGAAACCATAATGGGTATTAGAGGGCAACAATTTTCACAGTTTTTCTTGATGAAAACATATCTCTTTAAAGGGACATTTACCCAGAATAGGAGTAAGGTACTGCATCACGACAAACATCATCAGTACATCACGGACAGTACATCTCTTACGTTGTTTACTCATGTACTTAATATAGTACCTACTGAAATTTTCTAAGTTATGATTTTAGAGTTGAGACGATAAACCTTACAGTTTAAAAGAGGATTTTTTATGTTGAAGAAATGCTTAACGACAAATCGATGACAACATAGCTAATATAAAGGAAAATAAATATATGCAAATCAAGTGGAGTTGGTATGTGCAACGATCAAATTTGTAACACGATTTGATAGAAACACCTTAAAATAGATGTGATAGAAAATTATTTATTGATTTGTCTATCTGCGTCTATTTTGTACTTACTCTTGTTTATACCCAGGAATATCTAGATAAACTGTAAAAGGTCATATACCCGAATCTTCCTCTTGTCTCAGCCCAAAGCAAAATAATGAAAATTAGATTGTTTCTCGAAATAACAACGTTTGTTTTATCAATTGCATAGCAAAATGGGGAGGGTTCCGAGCCGATTATTTGATAATAACTTCTGAAATTTTCTCAGTTATAACCTTTAATTCTTGGTAAAGGATTTTCTCAGTTTACTTCAAGATATTTACCTCAAGTAATTTCAATTTCCACATCATCATTTGTGACTAACTTGTATCACTGATTCCATATCATCTTTTAAGTCACCAGTTTTTCACATTTACATTTCGTTTTGAATGATGTTCAATGACGCGGAGTTAGCAGTGGCACTCGCGTAGGGCGACGGCTCCAAAACATGAGGGTGCGCATGTCCCGACATTGTCCACTGGGAGTGTTTCTAGCGCGACCAGTGTTGAGTTGAACCATGCTTTCTCGCACTGTCTTCCTCCTGTCGCTGTTGACAATTCGTCCCAGGTGTCGCCGGTATCGGCCATTGAGTGCTCTGGACGCCCGGGATGGTGTCTGTTGTGGACTGTGACGCCTTCACCCAACCATTCTCGGTACACCCTGGACACGGCTGAAACTGTGAAGCCGAATTGTGGCCCCACCACCGAAATCGAATTTCCCATGCATTGGCACCCACCACCATTCCCCGTTCGAATGCCGTCAGTTCACGACGACGTTGCATTTCACATGAACCATTCACAGAGCCAATTCCTATAAGGTCTCACACAAAACTGTAGCCATCGCGGAACCCTGCAGGGAGCATGGAACACAGTGGTGTCCACCCGCGAATCAGTGACCTGCTATCCCATGAGTTTTGCTAATTCAGTGTATCATATAGGAAAGTAACAATGGTCCCACTGTTTTTGTTCAGTACTCTTATGCCTGGTCCTGAGCACACGAAACTTGGCGATGCTTCTGGTCTCTGGGGTGCTCAGCAGTGGAATATCTCTTTAATCTCCAACAATAGTCAGCAAGCATGGATGTAACCCCGTGAATTGGTATCGGGATGGCATTGTCTTAATGCCTTGGCGAAAACGTTTACCATGTTCCTCGCTGAATTTGTTAAGATTGTCGGGGAAGTGAGAGATATGACTGTGGAGAAAATTAACTTTAACGGTCATTCTACAACCCAATCTTCTAAAAGCGTCCAGAATGTCATTCACAATTTCCACGTAATTTGCAGCCTTATGGTTCCCCAGAACATTTCCCGCTACTTTTCGCAAAGCGAGCCAAACTTCATTTTACTGATTATTAATAGTTACAGTGAAATGCTGGTCCTGCACCAGGGGTCAAATTTCGAGTTCGTCAAATATGTCGGATCGCTGTTTTGCCTCACGCTTGTTTGGAAATTTGACCTGCAGGTAATGAAATGCAGCACTGTCGGTGGGTAGGGTCACAATTATTTGACTAATCAAAACAAGTTTTATGTGTACTGGGGGCAGAAGCGCTTTTTTGGGGGCAACAAATGGATCACACAGAACGTTCTTCTCACCAGGAACGAACTGTGTTCTTGCCGGCCACTCCTTTCTGTTCCAGTGCTCAGACGTACCATTTACGGCTAATACCGCAACGTTTGAGAAAATTCTTAATTTCTCTAAAATGGAGGGTGACTGGCAACAACGGGAGTGCTTTTCGATCACAATTTCACTCAACTCATATATATACATGCTCACTTTTCGTGAATCAAAATGGTCGCATACCGGTGTTACATTTTGCAAACAGCATTATCGACTTATATTTCCACACCACACACTTTATTTTCATTACAATTTTCTATCTACTCGATGCTTACCATAGTGCATTCGTTTCCCCATTTTGTCATTTCTACGTTCATTTTGTTAATAAACCTAATGTGACAGATATCATTTTTAGAGTCATGACTATCGATGTTTATAAATGCAGCAAAACCTTTCCAGTCATCAGAATCGTTCTTTCAAAATGCTTACAGTGTTAGTTGCTAAACTAACCTTCTCCAAATGATTAATAAATTCTTCTGCGATATCTTTGGGTTTATCGAGTGCACTGCTGTTAATAGATAGACAACGAAATTCATTTCTTACTTTTTATTTATTTATTTAATTCAAATTCTATGTAGTTTTGTGTATTCCAGTTCATTTCGGTCATCGATAAACAAGTATCTAAAATGTGAATAAGCATATTTTCCTTCTTTCCAAGCTTCATTCGTATTGTGTCGGAGTTTAAGCCGTTCATCACGCAATTTATACGACAAATCTTGCTGCATAAAAACTTGAGGAGACCTTAATATTTTACTGTTTTTTGTTTTAAATAAAATATCTTTCTTCCTACTTCCTATCACTAAACAGATTGTATATAGGACGGTTTTGTTCCTTCTTGTTTCCTTCCTAATCTTTGGGTTCGTTAAATCAAATTATTGCCAACGTTCTAACAATACAAACGTTTTTAATGAAAACGACGGTGCACCAAACATCCTCACTTTTATTGAAGGTTATTGTTGCTAACTTGACTTGTAAACAAATATTGCTTATCATTTAACATATTCGAATGATAGATATGATAGATGGCTTTCTCTGTAATTTAGAACAAGGAAGTATAATAGCACAGTCTAATCCGCAATACATTTAATGCTATGTGAATCTCTTCTGCAATGTATTCTAAAATTGTAAACTTTTGATTTAATTTTCTTCTAAACTTATGATTTTTATGTTTTCCGCAAGCTCCTGAATCGAAAGGCTACCAGCTCGGCCCGAAACTTGGCTATTATAAGTACCACAACGGACATGAAGGGTATAATTGGGCTGATGCGAAACAATTCTGTGAGAATGAATTATCCAATGCTCACTTAATAATACTTAACTCTGTTGAGGAGGCTACATGGATTTCTTCCATGATACGAACTCAAGCGATTGCTAACGGCGTTTCTGGTGATTGTTGTTATTGGGCTAGAGCTGGGTTTTATAGGAATGAGGCTGGTGATTTTGTTACTATTTTTGTTAAGTTGATTGCTTTCCATATTTCTTATTTTGTACGTATTATATCAAACTATACTTAATGTTATGGCTTTGTTTTATTACAAATATAGAAAATGTACTACCTTCAAAACCCATGATATTTGCATATATACATAGTGGTGAAATGAAAAAATACCACCTCTCATATTTTATAATCAAAATGGTGCTTCTCCATTCCCACGCGCTCTAGTTAAAAATCTTTCAGTCTTCTGAAATGGCAACATAGTTTACATAACACATAATTTTAAAGTGACTTTAATTCTATTTCAAAATATATGTTATTATTTTAGAATTTTAGAGAATATTGTGCAAGAAATCGCGTTTGGTAAGGTAAATTGCATGAGCGATAACAGGGAAATAGCGTTGATAACCGTTACTAATTCTGCACTGAAAATTCTAAAAAAAGAATAAACATTATGAATGCCCTCAACTACTTACTATACAACACACATGACTTTATCCAGCTTTACTGTGGTCAACATGAAACGTATAGCTCCATTCTGTGTGGTATAAGGGCTGCATTTGAAGACTCCATTGGTTTTATTTTTTTTTTTTTAAATGTTTTTCTAATTTGAGTCATTACTTTGAGATACACCATGTTTTGAACTTGCATATATTATAACCGTAAAATCGTGAGTGAAGTCATAATGTAGTAAATTAATATTCCAAAGTTTATGAACAACCACCATTACTTAACGAATAGAATGAATGGAAAAATGTTTCTTCAATCTGTTATACGAAGAGTTCATGGTCCTAATGCTTGAGAGCACGCGGATCAAAATGAACGTAAAATACGATAATTTTGCATTATTCGTTTATGAAAGACATGCTTGTAAAACTTGTAAAAAGAATTTTAGTATTTCGTCTTTTTACGGGCGCGTATCTAGTTACTAATCTAGTTGAGAAAAATCTTTAATAAGACTAATTTTTTAATCGTGTAGGAAGTCGTTAAAATGAAACTACTCAGAAATCAAACCCAGGATATCAAGATAAGAAAGTCACACGCCCTAATTATGTCCCGATTACAAACTCCTATTCCGCACCTTAATGTCAGAGAGCTTTTTGTATGAACGGTAACTTGGAACATATATAGTGATTTAGGTTATATTATTTATTTTAATTTACTTATGACATTTTGGCATGTTTGACTCTGACCGAATTGCGGTAAGTAGAGGTGCTCATTTCTCTGTGGCAGAACAACGTTATATATCTGTGAAGAACCCATTTATTTCGAAGAGACGGAGGAATTACAGGTAAACAATGATTAATATAAGGAATTACAAAAGAATTCATTGGAATAACAATGCATGAAATAAACTTCAGTATAGATGACAATTGCAAGTAAAATCAAACTTGAACATCAACAATAGAGAATTTCGAAACCTATCCATAATATTTCTGAGGATGCTGAAATTTAATCATTTGTTACTTGTACCTTACGGTATATATCTGTCATATTTGGGACTACTGTCTTCTCTCCTTCTTGGTGTTACATTTTTGGCAAGCCATGTGCTTAATTTCATTTATTAAACTTATGGTTCAAGGGCGTTTAAATTGTTAAGAATGGTACGGGCATTTGATAAGAGAATTAATATAACAGTCCACCTATGACTAGGATATAGGATATAGGATTGGGACTAGGTCAACTTTGCTATTCTGGAGCCAAATCTAAAGTTTCTTAAATCGTTAGCTTTCTTAAGGCAACGTTAAGGCCTAACGATTTTGAAATTGAATTTTGTGACAAAAATATTGATTTTCCCACTGTTGGAACTTAATTTTCAGTACCTACTATTGCAGTACAGCTATAATTGCTCAAATGGACTGGATAGAGGCGGTATTTATTTCTGTATATCTCATCCAGCACTTTCAATACTCGCCCTCAGTTTATTCATTTGGCATTGCTAATAACAAATACCATGTTTGAAAGATGATTAATATAAAGAACGAATTTGTGTAGCATTTCTGCTTTGTCTTGAGAGGAGCATCCACTTGTGTATTCTGAACCGATTTTTTTAGGACCGATCACTTTTACTGTGTCTATCTGTATTACGTGTATTGCTGACGTTTGTGTATTACCACTAGATTTTAAAAGTATTTTTGGAATGTACGTGGACATGCACAAAATCTGCTCACAAGTAGATATCCCGCCTGGCTCTTTGTTATCATATTTGACAGCGTTCGTCTTTTATCGTTAATTGCCGACGACAGTGGCAATTTTAGACATTATACCTCTTCTTGTATATTGCCATCGTGTGTTAAGAGTATCTGTTTCGTGTGCTGTCAGTTCATAGAAGTTGGAGCATTCTAGGATACTTTGATCGACATTTTTATACACGTATATATTCGTTGCAGCTGCCCTTTCCAGTTTTCGTTAATTGGTTATTGTTACCTTACCTTGATTTTGGAGCTCCTATTCAAGATTTAACTATAAACCCATAAATATCATCTAAGCCCGTAGCTGTTTAGTCATATAAACTATGTATATTTTTATCAACTTAGTGAAGACACAATATATGATTTTTCTAGTCTACGTCGCCACCTTCTACGTTTTTGCTATTATTAGATCTTAGTTAGATTCATGTTGAAGTTTTCTATACCAAAGTTTACTACTTGAGACTTTTACAAGCAATTTATTAAGCTTTACGGAACCAAAGGCAGTCATTCAAAGTGTTAAAGTTTTCGACATGATGTAAACAACGCCTATAAACAATTTTTGAGAAAATGATTTACAGTAACACAGAGAAGCAGTCAGCAACATAATACATTGATACTAACATTTCATTCGGACACATCAGGGATATATTAACCCGTTTAAATAGTTTTGTTTCCAAAGTTTTACTCCTCTGTAAAGTGCTGGATATAATTGTTTGGGTACCTGGGTTATGGACTCTGTTAAGGCTCCTCTTACCTACCTTCTGTAGTTGTAAAGGTAACTGATTTAACTTTGGTGGGGACCCTGAACGAGTGGGACCTCTGGACTGCAGCCCCTTTATACTCCCCTTAAACTGTCTCTAGCGTGGAATCATTTTCTTCCTCCTCGTGATTAATTAACGATAAAATGTTGGTAGAAAGAGGAAACTAACATTCATGAACAGATAGTATACTTTATCAATAAATCATTCAAAGGTGCGAGAACCAAAAGTAATGTTTAATGGAAGTTAGATTCCAGGAAGAATGACTAGGTGCGATTTGTATATTTTCACAAAGGTGCAATAACATTTTGAAAATCAAAATGGATCCCAAACTTGCTATCTAAGAAATCTCATGTTTGCACTACAATAATTTATCGACGGACATATCCAAGCATAGTTACGGAACTTTTCGGTAATTTGAACAAATCAGAAAATGCCTTAACCTGGATTCGTTTGTCGTTTCTTTGTCTCTTAAGGATGACGGGAGAAGGGTGAAAGAAACGTAGATATAAGTCAATTTTTGCATTGGCTAATTACCTCTGAATATTTTAATTCCTTCATTTATTGTGCGAACGGTAACAAACTTATATAAATTGAACTATATTTCTCGGTTAACGTATAGACTCTAGTTCTCATTGGTCGCTCTGTTCACATATAAAAATTAGGCTTTAAACCTTCCTTGTATAATAATTAGAAATAGTCAGGAACAACAGAATAATATATAGCCAAAGTTACGTAATTCAGCTGTAAATATCTTTTAATATTTTCGTTACTATTTCAGATGAGACACTAGATCAAGCTGGATACAATGTATGGGCCGAAGGAGAACCAAGTGATAGAGGTGACTGTGGTTCTGTTTACGTCGATGGAGGTTTGAGAGTCGCAAATTGTACTGAAATTGAAGATTTCATCTGCGAACTAGAAATTTAGCACATTTTCTCTTGAAATATAATGAAGAACCCTACAGATTATTTTGTTTCTTCAATATTTTAAAATTGTTAATGATACGTCTGCTCTGTATAATGTTGAATTAAATAGAATAGATTGGTGAAATCACATGACATCATTAAATTGTTTTATTTTAATGCTAAATAGCATCGGTAAGAATCACACCGCTACTGTTACACAGCTAGTATTGTCTCTTTCATGGAAATTACATTGAAACCTTTAATCTTTTAAATAAGCAAGTTTAATACATCCTGACTTGTAATTTAATCTATTTGTATTTATGGTTTTCATATAATAAACAATATTAAGATGCGACCAAAGTAAATGAGAAGTAGTTGCTTAAGAAAAGTTTAATATGTTTGCTTTAACAACCGAAACATCGTGTTTGAGAAGTGATGTTAAGAATAATCAACACTAATTTAGGATACATGCAGTTCGATTGAAAATACCCAAGTTATCAGGATTTATCTGATTTACAATTTTGGTTTATGGGCGTCAACGTTAATTTGAGATCAATTGCCATTTGTCAATTTTACTTAATGCCAATTATAAATTGTCTTTAGAGCTCAATTAGACGATGACAAATTGTCTGTTTGTAAACATTAAAGTTGTTCTGTCAACACACCGTAACCCAGGTTACCAAACCACTTTTTACGAGTGGAGGAGAGTAAGTTAAAAAGAGCGGAGAATCTTTCGATAGAAGATATCTAAACTAAGATTGGTACTTAACTATGTGTCCCCTTTCACTTCAAATTTGATAAAGCTAAACCGACGAACAGGAACATTTGCTACTTTCAAATTCAAATATTTAAAGGGGAAGTTACACATTTTTCATTTATATTGTATCTTCCTATCAAAAAATAACATTAAATGATAATGTAAGTGGATACCAAAAGGTTAACCAATTAATTGATATTTCAGTAACGAACCTTTTATTAAAATTAAGAATTGAGATCACAGAAGTACGAATATATCCATGTCCAAATGGAAACTTTACCAAGATCACTAGAAAATGGAAGACATTTAAAGATATTTAGAAAAGTAGAAACGACAGGAGGACAAGTCGGAGGAGAATTACATGTCCTCCAAAGAGAGTACTCCTAGTAATCCTGCTGTAAACAGGACACAAATGAAGATTACAGGAGAAGGAGGAGAATGCATTAAAATGAGTTTGAACTCATAACATGTACTACATAACGACAGCTAACCGCTCAGAAAGTTCCAATTCAAAAGAGCAATAATATCTCCAAGTTATAGTAGTTTTAACCTGCCACTGGTCAAGATGATTTTTTCTTATTTGGGTGTCGGGAATCACCTCCCAAAGTTTGTCGCCTTAGTTACAGTTCATCCTGTATATAAGACTGTGACTAATCCAATGTGCAATAAAAATTTATTTAAACGGATGATTAATAACTAGAAATATAAAGATAAATAGAGTTGAAAGTTAAACATAAAAGTGATAGGATTGCTGGATAATGGAAATATACAAATAAAGTCAGTGTATTAATACGGTAGAAAACAAAAATAAAGAGTATAGTAGAAACTGAAACTGTAAACTGCTAGAAAGTATTATAGTATCTTCTTTTGAAAGTTGCACTGTGTTTCTTAAGTGATTGCGTCTAGTTCAAGCTTTCGTTGTAAGCCCAGGGATAATTAAAGGACGCATTCTATAATATTTTGTACGCCCATCAGTCCTGCTTTTTAACTGAATGCTTTTCAAAGTAGGTAAGTAGTTTCGCAAGAGATAATCCCTAGGACCGATATTTTTGTTGGGTGTAAATCTTATGAATGATTATCAACGGTTGTAGTTTACCTTGGTCTATAGGCTCGATGATGATTGAGTAAAATTTTGATTTTGGGGAGCGTACCTTTATTGTTTCAATTGATAATTTCAATAAGTCTTGATAAGTGTAGTGGTAGTTTTAATTTTTAGATCGTTTTGACCAAGATTTAAAATTGACGGTTTTTAAAAGTACAGCCCGATTATTTTCTTACTCTCACTAAGCACATGGTCTTCTGATGAATTCATATCTCTTATATATTGTCAACCGAAGTTTTGACATACTTATCTAGGTAAAATACAAATAGACTATATTTAAAAAAATGAGTTAAAACGGAACCAAAACCACAGAGTAAGTTTAGAAGGACTGTGAGAATTTCATTAATCATTTGTGAATCAGAGACTGTCCATTAAAAGCAAATCATCTTCATTGCAATACAAGAACGTTAATCAATGAGTAAATATCAGGTGAATGATTCACATAAGAAATCTAATAAGTGGCAAGTGTTCAACCACATGATACGTAATGGCAAAACTTAAAGACATTACCAACACGTTTTAGACAACTATAGTATTTGTTATTTCCTTCAGATATCATGAAAAGACACGTTTTAATAAAAATAAAATATCTCATCTCAGGTGTAAGTATTAGAACCATGACTCAATCATCTCCGAAAATAAGAGCCAATAGCAAGCTGTATTGTTCATTTGATACAAGGAACACCATATTACCGACGTTTATGGATTATTGTAACAGCCACAAGGCTAAGAGAAATCAAACATAGATACTATCTCAAGAGACCCGATTTGATTGTTTGTCAATTACTAATTTCCTTCTTTCCAAGAATCCTTGAATACAATCAAATTCTCCATGTCTTCTTCTTGTGAACGAATACAGATGCCAACTTAAACGAACCGAAATCTCCTTCTACTGGATTGTCGAAAGTTGACTCATGCGAAGCGAGATGAGACTTGTCAAAACCAACATTTGAAGCTTATGCGCGAACAATAGTCCAAGTGACATTTTCAACTAAATAATCATGAGTTTATTTTTATATATAACGGGGAAAATATGAGGCTTACAATATTCATACTTTACAGGAAAGCGGACTTTAGTCTTACATGTATTCGTTCAAATTACGAATATTTTATGCATCATATTTTTCCTTCTATATATAAAAATGTAGTCATGATTTTTTATTTGAAAATCCACTTAGACTTTTGCTTGCGCATACGTTTCATTTTACACAAAGACAGTACACAGTGATTTAGCATGGCAGTAATACCTGTACCTGAATTCTCAATCAAACAACTTGCTCTACCTCATTTTAACTAGAAGAGACAATCTTTTGAACTCTTAAGTTTGTAGACTTGTTTTTCAGTGACTAATTAGAAATTGAACTTAACCAATTTGGGACAGCTTTTTGACCTATGATATTATGTGTAATGTTGATTACAAAGTTTCATTCAGACTAGCACATGTACAAGAAGTGTAACTTAGAATTTATCTAATAGAAACTGTAATTTAGTGGAAATCGTAGTGTTGTATGTATTGTATCTACCGTGAAGAGACCTCGGTTTGAACCAGAACTCTAGAATCGACTCCCTGGTTTTAAAGGCGTGTGCGTTTGGTGCCTTCTCAGACTAAAATGCTATGTTCAAGATACGTTCAACTCAATTGAAACACAATAGATCGTCTCACTGAAGCATTAGCCGTAATGAACAGAAAAATGCAATTGGAGTGTTGTCTATGCAACTATAAATGTGTCCCTTATCTTGCAGCAAAACGTAGTCAAAATAAGTAACCAGAAAAACAAAGTTAGTACTTAGCTCTATCAAGGAATAGAAAATGGTATAAACAAATGTTCGAAAAACATACTAAAAGTTTATATATTTGAATGTGATCTAACTTACAACAAATATGTATACTTAAGCTATGCCCAATACGTAAGCAAACACAGTAAGTCAAAATTTAAACAATATAGATAAATATATTTCTAGCTTTCTTTTACTAGTTCAAAATCCCGATCTTTGTCGTTAGAAAACTTCCACAGAAGGCGTAGTGAGAAGAAGAGATTGCAACATAAAACACTAGCGGAACGATGACCGGATATTATCCTAAATGTATTGCTTCTCTATGCATTCAAAGTATGTATGGAATTCCATTACATGTAAACTAACTACCGTCAGCATAAAAATACAGGACAGAAATACATTCCAGAACATGTCGTTGCAACATTACATCCATCTGTCTTCAGTTCACCGCTATCTATATAGACTTATATTTTCATGTAGAAGGTGAGTTACTTGTTTTCCGAAATGAACCCCGCCGAAAAATGTGGCATGTTCCATCTACGATTATTACTCGGGAAACGTGAGTGTTGGTTTATAGAACGCAAAGTGACAAAGAATTTGATTTGTTCTTTTCCAGCTGGATGACTCAATTCAGCCAGGTACTTCTATTGGCTATATAACAACTCCCTAATTGCAAACTCTCCAATTTATTCAAATGATATCATATAAACTATGCATTTGTTTAAATTAGAATTAAATTTTCTAACAACCCATGACCTCAGGTATAGCAGTCTCATTGCTGTAAAGTCAGTTTTAAATGTGTGTACCTGGTCTTAAAATTGAAGAGTTGCATTCCAAAAGTCTATTTTTGGCGAAATTAGATAATCAATATTATTTATCTCTTTTTGTCATCTTCTACATGTGAACAAAATATTGTATGTGAAAAAAGTTCCGAAGGCTATTTTTTAAGGACAGATTAATTGGCCATGTATGTCGATTTCCGGATTAGAAGGAAAGTCCACAGCTTTAGCTTCATATATAGATAATGTAGGCTGTGGTAATCCCACCATATTCATTGGCAGTGAGAATTATAGTGTTAAAGGACCAAATTATCCTCTAGGTTCTTTGCTTTGCTATGATGCGTGACCAAATACCTCTTGATAAGTAGCAACTTAATGTGATTTTCCCACTGTAAAAATAAGTATATTTTCGCAGTTTTGAAGCATGTTCAAAACATCAAATTTGACACGATTAATTATTATTAACCAGTACCTGGTCAAAGTTTCATGATCATTGACAGGAAGTTTGGAAAAATAGAGATACGAAAAGGACGAATGGAAAACAGTGCAGAGCTTTCCACATTGATAAATTTAATAAGCCAGGCACAACTTACTTCATCGCTCGAGGTAGTTTATCTGAAGCATAAGTTTACAAATGAATGCAAAGTGATGGTACCCCCTGTAATAGACGCCTATAACTTGAAATGTTCTATTGCCAACATACTACAGTGAAAAGGCGTTATCTTTGGCCCTGGAACTCGTAGAATAATGAAGAAGACGATGTATGCTTTGGTGACATTTCCTTTTGCAACCGAGGATAGAAATCTATCGCCCTTTCACATATTATGGAAAAGCTCAACAAACTGTATACTGCATTCCGGTCAATTATGAGAGCAAACTTCGGGATGTACAAAATCTCCTCTAATTCATCGCCATTCGAGAGACAGTGTCATTTTATGATGCCTTGTAATCATCGAATGAGCAGTTTTATGACTCGCTTGTTTGGAAGGAAGAACATTATGTATATGATGTTGATAACTGAATCATTAGAAATACATTGATCCTAGTGTTAAAATAAATTGATACTAATAAGATATGTAAACTACCCACTGTAATGATATGACATAAGTTTATTTATTTTATCGTATTTTTCATTCTTTGGAAGATTTTAATTTTTAAAATATTTGTTTGATACGTATTTGTCACGATGCAAGGACGTGATTTTTATTTGAAATTATGTATTCTGATTGTCTGATCGGCATGTTGTTCGGTTGCTGGTAGCGAGGCTGTCCACGAGGTAAGCTCAGTTCGTTCGATGATAGAGGTGTGTGATATATATATATATATTACTTTGTATATTGATTTTTATAGTTTGATTTCAAAGAGTGTGTATTCTGTTTGGTGAACTGTGGATGATGGGTATGTAAATTGTGTGCCACATTTATGTCGAAAGAGAGGAAAAAGGTTACAACTGTACAGCGAATTAGATATAGTAATCTTCTCATTCTACCACTCATGGATGCGCTTCTGTGGATCGTATGGAACCTCAGTTAAGGAACACAAACTACAAACCATTAATCTACTCTCAGATATTTTTATAAGTTTTCTGTGCGTATGGATTATTGTAAGCAATTTATCGAAAGTATTAATATTAAGTTCTGATATAAATTGTTCGACTATTCAAGTGTGTTAACTGATAAGTGTTTTCCATTTTCGTTTGAATTCGTGAGAAGGCAAGGGAAGCTACCCGTTTTGTCATGTTATCTGTTAAATTTAATATTGCTATTTTTAATCAGTTTTAATTGATTAATTTTTAATTATTATTTGAATTATATTTTTAAGCTCCTATTTTTGACAATAAATTCGTTAAATTTATGGTTTCTGCCTAGGATCTTTTAATTAGAGTTCCGTAGTTCATTCAGCCTCATTAAATTCTATTTATGTACAGCCTATTCCAAAAACATTGACCGCATTGATTATGCTGTTTTTAGCTGAAAATTATATAAGTCCAACTTCGGGTATCTTCAAAAACAGTAAACCAAATATGCTAGGTTCGAACCCTGAAAGATAGGGTGAACCTTCGCAAATGGGAAAAATTCGTGCAAATGTGTTTTTCTTCATTTAAATGCAATAATATGTTGAAATATTATGAAATGTAGAAACAAGTAAAATTCATTGAAATACGTAATGATACAGTATTTCGAAACCATCCATACATCTGAGCACGTGATCGTTTTGTTACCTAAGTTTCCATACGTAACGGCGCATTTGCAATGAAAATAAAGACAGCAAATTCAATTATTGCATTGATAGTAAAATAAACAAGAGAAAGAAGAGAAAAACAACAGCATTTGAAACATATATCAATGCCATTATCTTGAACACAGGAAATTCAGTCATGTTTCTTCAGAAAGAGTTCTATCAGAAAGAAGTAGATGGAAGTGTTCATGTTAGCTTAGTGATAGAGCGCGTGGCTTCTAATCGTGAGGCCGTGGGTTCGAATCGCGTTCTGGAAAAAATATTTTCTTGTAATGATATATTCCTCAAAGCATGAATAATTAGATAAAATTATAATAATCAGTTTTATATGTATTTATACAAGCATTTCAGGGCATAAATATTAATTATGTTTAGAATATAACATCAGAGAGGTGGTGGGTGTTGACGGAACATCGGCATATTATATATGTCTGCCAAGTAGGATAAAGATGCCATACAGCAAATTGTGTCCTTTTCTCCAATACCTCTAGGAACTTAAATTCCCTAATTATGTTTCATATTTACACATTAGTTTAAAGACTAAATTTCATCAAATTATATTCAATTTCAAAACGCAGTGAATATGAATTCCGTGTCTTACGTATAAGTCCCATTAATAAAAAAACGGTGTGATTTGAATGAAATAGTAAGTCACTTTTCTGTATCGGTAAGTCTAAATAATACGTACCCCCAAACTAATGGAAATATGTTACTTTAATTATTTGAAAATAGTGTTTTTCTGTTTTTGAAAATAGCCCTAATTTCTAGATCACTTAAATTTTCGCTTGTTGATATTTAAGGTCACCTCGCAACCTACAGTTTGGCAAAGAGGGACAACTTTCTTCCCTGATGGTTTGCTCGGGTATCACGATAGACTCAAACTCAATATTTTTCTTTTTTCTTCGCTGTTTCCTTATTGTCCAACCTCCATGTTCTGTATGTAGTCTAGGTGTGGTTCAGCTCCGTCCATGCAGGTTCATGGAGAGTTTTGCTTTAAGTGTGTCCAAATTGTACTAAAACTACAGACTTTAGAAGAGCGCTTCA
Organism: Lepisma saccharinum; assembly: GCA_022664845.1. Classification (NCBI taxonomy): domain Eukaryota; kingdom Metazoa; phylum Arthropoda; class Insecta; order Zygentoma; family Lepismatidae; genus Lepisma; species Lepisma saccharinum. The sequence goes on along the minus strand of JAGDQP010004128.1, from coordinate 27,029 downwards.
TAAACAAGGTTTGGTTTTGTACTTAGAAAAACAATTATATAGAACCACCGTTTGCAGTAATACAAATGGTATAAATAATTAGATATTTTCTAAACTTATTTCAGGTTAACTGTAACCTTCAGATCTCTGCCCTCGGATGGTAGTATCACAACCATTTCTAGGGGGAAATCGCATTTACCCCAGAATCTTTAAAACTGTCCTTCGTGCTTTCCTAAAATATTTTTCTGCTGAAGCTTTTCTCCAGGGTTCTTCTATTTTAAACACATACCAAGAGATCATGTACTTACTTACTTCCAAATTCATAAATGTTTCTCGCAGTGTTGGTAATTAATTTGTATTAGATATTGTATTTATTTAAGCGCTAGAAAGTTTCTTCGAAACAGCTAATTTCCTTATTAGGTCTTAGCGAAACGCCTCCAATCTAACCTGTAATCCGTAGCACTCTTTTCTGTTACCAATTTTAACGGTTGCTCAGATTTTCAGTTACGCAATAAACCTTATTTATTTTTCCCATGTTATGCTTTTGTTTTTAATTAAATATGAAATGTTCGAGAATAACATATTGGATAATTAATGATATTTCAGGGTGTAAGATGATGATCTTTGGATATTAACGTCTTGTAAATGTTTTTGAGCTGTAAGGTTTGAATTGCTTTACTTCTCTTGTTTCAGCCTCCCACTGGTGTAGCATTTACATGAAGAAACTTTGCGAGGCCAAAGATTGTCCCTAATTCTAAATGTATGTCTCATATTTGTGTTTAGCGTAATAGTGTAAGAATTCTATATGTTATTGCGTATTAAAAAGAATATTAAAAAAGAAAGTTAAAACAATTAGGAGTACTTACCATGACAATGTGCTAAACCAAATTATTAATAACTTACAGCGAGAGTTGAAATCACTAATAGACTTTAGTAGTATACTCCTTCCACTACCACAATACGATTGCCCATTTACATAAATATGAAATCTGTAATTTCTGTGCCTGTCTGTCCATTCAGGCGCTTTTAGGAGGCTCCCGTTGGCCTCGAATATTGAAAGTTTGCGTGAAGATTCGTGGCCACTTCACAATTTTGTGTAAAATCAAAACTTTGCAAATATAACCTTATGTAGCTAATAACACACAAATAATAAGTCAACCACTGTTAAAAACAATAAATAAATATCATGAATGATATGAATTACTATTCTTGATTTGAAAACAAACAAATAAATACAATACATTTACATTATAAATAAATACAATGTTAGAATTTTTAATTTTGAAAAATAATGTGAATTGAATACATATTGGAAATTTAAATTCAAGTTTGGATTGTTGTAGAGCAGAAATATTTAGATTTAATGTCTAAAAACATAATAAAAAGTCAATGGAAGTAATAGTAGTAGTAAGAGAATTAATATTAATAGTTGAATTAGTAGTAGTTGTTTTAGTAGTATTAGTAGTAGTAGTAGTAGTTGAGGAAGTAGTAAAAGTACTAGTGGTAAAAGTTATAATGTAGTAGTACTAGTAGCATTTAGTTGTAAAACACATTTAGTAAACTTTCTTTTGTATATGCCATTTATGTAACTTTCACTCAGCCCGTCACGATTATTTGAGTGGAGTGCTTATTAAAATCCATAAACACTCATGGCTCAAGCGAGATTCGAACCCGTGACCTTGGAGACGCGGCCAAACGCCTCAGAAATGTTGTAATGGTAGTAGTAGTACGGCTGAAAACTATACCAGTGTTGAATCCGAGAAACAATGGAAAATGAAGATATCGTAGGAGTAAAGATTGTGAGTTGAATTTTAATTTAATTTTAAGGCCTTTAGGACGAATTCTGGAAATTAAATATTTATTTAAGTTCCATCATTAAGTGCAGGAAAGTATTATCATTTACTACTATTTCTGCCAATTTTGTTTACCAATTCTACGTGCTCTTGTCATTACTTACGAGATTAACACACTGTTTATTGACTTCACTATTTAACATATTAAAATACATTTCTGAAGAAAGCTATCTATCTATATCTTTCTGAAACAAATCTGTAACATGGCTAATAAATGAGAGCCACCTTGTAGGTTTCAGGAAAGGAAAACTAATGGAATGCTGAAGCGTAATTTTAATAACATTTTTTTAGTTAGATGTCCAACGTCTTACTGCCTGGACTGAATTGCCAGCTAAAATAAAGTCTCACATGGAAACAGTATAGATGGTCAGAAATGAGTTGCCCAAAAACGTAAAGAAATTTATTCTATGCGTTACGCCATGTTCTAATCACTTATCCTATTTAACATGTATGGATTACACCCCAGTTCACTGAGAATATTTCCCATTTTTTCAAAAATACTCGAACAAAATGGTGGCAGCACACACTTGATCAGAACTGCATGTTTGTCTACGATAAGAAGTTGTTTCCTTTTTTATGCGCATGTGCCAACGTCACATTGGAACTCAAAATTAAAGACTCCTCCCAGTACCACAAAAAAAAAAAAAAAAAACCTCTCCGTGCTATTCCAAAATTACTGCAAATTCTGAACCATTTCTGGATATATCAAGGTATTTTACGAAAATTTTTAACAGTGAAGTCAAATGATAATTCCGGGATTCTTAACGTCACGGACATGGTTAATTTTCTACTTGACAGAAGAGAGGGTTCATGGTTATTCCCGTTCAATCCGGGATTGTTGGCCGCCCTAGTGGTAGTAGCAGATGGTTGTAATTGTAGTAGTTATTATTATTTGTAGTAGTAGTAGTAGTAGTCAATTAATACGAAGTATCTTCTATATTATGTAAAATTGAAAGTGTGCGTTTGTTTGGACGCTATAGACTTCACCACCCCTTAGCGGATTGGAACACAATTTGGCACACTTGTTCCTTAGACCTAGAAATATTAGGTACGATATTAATACCACAATCTTTCAAAGGGAGTGAAACAGGGTTGGAGTGCAGCTCGGAAACCACTTATTATAAGAACATGATATTTGGCATGAAAATCCTTCGTTTCAAATCATTAGTAACGGCTGTCTTAATTTTTTCGATTCGACAACTCCCCTGGGGCGAGGGGATAGAAACCTCTTAAGGAACTCGGAAACTGTTAAACATAAAAATGTTAAATTTGGCAAGTGTGTTTCTTAGAACAAAGAACAATTAATAGCAATATTAAAAATCGAATTCTACCCCGCGAAGTACCCTCAATAATACTTGAAATCCTCGGATATGGAACATTTACTTTCCATTGGTCTCGAAAGCTCAAGTTCCCATGGTCAGTTCGGAATTTTTCGAAAATAATAAAAATACTATGTTAAGTGCATGAAAACTGAAGATTCTCAGTAATCGGGTTAAGTAACCTACCCCAATAACAAGTGGTGGCCTTGGAAATCGACAATGCACTTCGATTTGCCCTAACGAAGATAAAATTTGGCAATAATATTACACGACAGGTCAAAAATAAGAACGAGGAAATATTAGTAATTTACAATCGCGTCTTTCTCACTAACTGAAAAAACACTGATAATCTGAAATAAAAATAAAACCGGTACGTTGCAGAAGTGTTAGTTTGGTGTTGCAACGACCATATTCATTCTTCTATGACAAGGAAGAAAATGTCTGGCGTAGATAGTCTTAAAAACTAGTTTATCAATAAAATTTCTGCTCTTATTCGTTTAACTTTTGTACACACTTTCTATATAAAAGAGAACACCCAATAGTCGAAACGCTTATTGCGCATAGAAATAATGTCACTGGTTCTTTCACAGTTTTATGATGTACCAACAGAAAATATGCCATCGTGAAATCGAGCTTTAATATTCATCTTGGTGGTCGAGAAACATTTTAAGTCTAAATTCCAGATGAGTTAACTACTTGTGGTTTGGGTATTTTTCAATCGTTATATACTATATTAACGCTGACTTCTTTTTACTATCATTTCTCAGACACTTAAGTAGCACATTGTTGTGGGTTCGGAAAATAAAAATGCATTATAGCACTTTTCTTAAACAATATTTCGAATTTATTTAATTAGGATTTTAATATCATTTTATATTTCGAAACCATAAAGATAAATACAATAAAAGCAAAGACTAAATTCATTAAAGTATTAGTACACTTTCCAGTAAATTTGTTATGAGAATATTCTGTATCAGACATAAGTGTCATCAGTAATATTTTGCATTGGAAAACTGTTAAATTTATTTTACTTTGAGAAGTCATTTGTTCTTTATCTTGTGATTTGACCTTTCTATTTGATTTCATTAATCATTATAAATAACTTCTGTATCATTAAACAATCACAAATGCAATTTGCCACAAACAAAATAATGAATATCTTCATTTACTAAACTTCTCGTTCGCAGATGAAGTCTGTAGCTGCAGAACAACCGCCATCATCCAAGCCTCCATCTACATTAATATCACCACAATTATCAGTGCCATTGGGTTCTCCTTCTGCCCATACATTATATCCAGTAGTATCTAATGGGTCACCTGAAATGGTAAAAGAAATAATGGTGAATTTTAGTTGAATTCCGTAATTTTTCCTTTCACAACGTTCTGTTGTTTCTGACTAGTTCTAATTTATATTATTTACAAGAAGCATTACTTCACTTGAGAATAAAATTAACGTGACATTTGTAAGATGTTAAACTATGTTGTACGAAAATAATTTAACCTTTGATGATTGATATATATATTCTCGAATCAAATTCCCTCTTTATTCACCATCTGGTGGTGGCTGAGTGGTAGAGGGTCGTGGGTTCAATCAGACCGGCCATCCATCCTAACTGATTTTCTTCCAGGACTTTTCGCCAGTTACACCAGGTAAATGAACGAATGATATATTCAACTTATGCCGTGGCGGATGCCTTCCCGTATCCTTTTCTCTCCCCTATTCCGGACTGAGCATTAGATGCCTAACGGCCATAAATAACATTCAATTCCCATTGGTTTCAACCGTTTTTCGAGACAAAAGGAAGTTTTGTGGAGGGGATATTGGCAATAAGCATAAGATTTCACTTCGAAACAAGCGGAATACGTCTCTGTTCTCGCCAGACAGCGTAGCGGTTCGAGAAAAATAACTAGAAATTCCGGAAGACATTCCAGATAAGACATCGACCGATATATAACTAGGGCTGTAGACCATCCGATCATCAGAGACCACGAGTTCATCGGAGGCCAGCGGAATAAGTAAGACAGAAATTCGACGAAGAATGACCAGAAGAAGTTCCTCTACCTATTGAACGTCACCTTGGTCGAAATCTGCAAACTACCAGCAATAATGAGTTTAATATATGGGCTCCATTTTCGGAATGAGCTCGATAATCCCAGTGTAGCTGGACAGCACCAGATACTCTCTCCACGAAATACGATCAAAGAGTCAACCTGATTCGAGTCCTACATTCAGATATCTTATTTAAGTGAAGCGCTGATTAGGTTATGCAAGACGAGAGTAAGGCAATATAAGTTCTATTTATCAATCAGCTTAGGTTAGACCATTTGTAAGTATGTGTATATTAAACATCCTTTGTTTTGGAAGCAAGAGTTATAATTTAATATCACCACTTTATATTATCTCCCACTATGATCTATATATAATCCCCAAGATATATTCATCCCCTCTTTACTCTTTTGTATTAGGTTAAGTTTGTACCTTGGGAAGGCCGATAATAATACTTCCTCCTAGGATCTAGGTACGGAAAGAGGAACGGATGTAAAAATATACATAAAATGCTTAAAAACACTTGGAAGCTAATACTAATATACGTAAACTGTGCTATCAATCTGAACAAGTGTAAATATGTAAACAAAAAAAATGATATATTGACAACAGTATTATTTATTGCTCTTTATAAATAGTAGTATATGTCTATACCTCGGACCAAAAATGTTGGGAAAATGTGAAACAATCTAATAATCTAAAACCAATAGCAAGGGGCCCCAAAGAGAGAAAAAAGTGTTACCAAAATAAATCCAATTTTCTCGAGGTTGCTGCCAGAATATGTTTTACTAGATAGCTAAACTTAAGGTTTTGTTATAAATTTTGCTAAGTTTTCATTACCATACAGCGGTAACATCTTCAGAGCTGTGACTTGTGAAAAAACAGAAACACTAAAAGAGTCGGGCCCCTCCAAGGAATGCCCCAGTGTGTGGATCACCACCATGATACCGTGATCCTCCGCATGCTGTTAAGTAGGAACTACATTAAAGCATAGGTATGAGGTAAAACTAGAGGTTTCTATCTACACAAGACATTTACCACTACATCTTAGACAGAGAAAGAATGTTAAAAAAGATGATAGGAAAGCGCGAAAAAGATTTGTCTTTGATAGAGGAGGAAAAAGTAGGTGATGTCGGTAAAAAAAAACCTTTATTCGGTAATATTAACACCTAAATCCCAGATTGTTAGTACAGCGGATAAAAAACTTCACAAAACGGGAAGGATGGAGAAAACCCGCTGTCGGATACTGTTAGTAGGTATGAATTGCTATAAGGTTCTGATACTACAGTTAGGTATGAGGTACTATTCACTACTAGGTGTGATAATTGGTAAGGTGGGTTTTACATACTTACGCGCCCGTTGCCGCGTTGCCTGGAATAAAATATTAAATTAGTAAATCTAATATTGTTTAGTAATCTTTGTCAATGATTGTGATAGTGTGGTTGTTAGTTAGAATGATAATGGTGATTGATAGCTATTTTGCAGAGTCTGCATTGTTAATATATATATATATATAGATATATATATAGATATATATATACATATACAAATCATAGTAAAATATAAGGTTAATAATTAATAAAGGTTGAATATTGCTGCATAAATACAATGTCAAGTTTTTAAGTATGGAGACCGACACGGCAACTCGAACGGACCGACACGGCGACTCTCAACTGTCAGTCACTCGCAGGAGATGACAAATTAGAAGAATAGTTCTCCAGATCCTGAATTCTATCTTTTAAACTCTGTATGTCGCTGGTATTATGCTCGATTTGAATAACTTGTCTCAACTGTACATTTGAATTTTCTAAATTTCCTTTTAACTTTGTAATTCGATCTATTGTTTCTCAGCTATCCACACACACTTATTCCTGTTATCTTTAATCTTCGACTGCAATGACTGCAAAATACTATCCATTTTTTTCATCCAATTCTGTTTTTCGTTTCTCTCTTTGCTTTCTTTTTCTTTCTTCCTTATCGTTTTTCTCTCTTTTTATTTTTCTCTTTCTTTTTATCTTTCTTAAGAAAATCCATAATCATATTCAGCATAGAAGGCATTCCTTGTTCACCTGCTAACACTTCATTGAACTCAGTCGAAGTATCAGATAGTGAATCCTGCTGTCGACGCGTGACGCTCCTCGTAATATGTGGAGGCATTGTACTCCCAGTGACGTCATTAGCTTCATCGTTCTTCCGCTCTATGTCATCCATATTTACTGTTATATTGGGCCCCATGTTTGGCGCCAATATGAAAAGGTTAGGGATATCATCAATAATATTCTCTCATCTATATATCGAGCTTTTAGTAAGCTGTCTTGAAGGCCTAGGTTCGCTTGATAAGTGATCTCAGGGAATCCGTGGGAGAATAGAAGAGTAATAATAAGATGCCCATTGTTACCAATAACTTAGTACAACGCTTTAGCGGGACTACATTTATTATGATAATCATAGCCTAAGCTGTTACACCTTAGAAGCATCAGCAGAGTCAGAAGTAATAAAAAGCAGGTAATATAAACTTAATGTATAACTTTAATAAATTATACATATATCCAATATGTTTCAGATATCAAGGATATTCTGTCTCAGTAACCCAAACTCAGCAAGTATATAACAATATCATATCATATACATTATGTGCATAATATTCAGATATCGAATTATTATTGAAACTTTTCAGTAATTGCATCGAGGTTTAAATAATAACAATGAAACAAAACTATAATCCTTCTGTAAAAAAACAGCATGAAAATATCAATTCATTAACGTTCTATCATTTAAAATTCCCGCAGGTATTTAATAACGACATCTAACGGTACTTGTTTATTATAGTTTGCTCTTCTAGCCGGTTCCATTGCTGCCATCTATTGCTTAAAACTCGAACTCGGTGAGGCTGTCCGTATCTTCAATTCTATATGATACATACCATTACAAGGAAGACAGCTTTTCTTACGAACAACATATAAATGCAGGTCCAGTATACCAAAAGTCACAGCTCTGAGGAGATTACCGCTGTATGGTAATGAAAGCTTAGGTATCCAGCGAAACCTATTTTGGCAGCAATCCCGAGAAAATTGGATTAATAATAGACGCTAGCAGAACTTCATGAACAGTATTGCCAAAATTGCTAGTAATATTAATTTTCACAATAATAGTCTCTCGCCAATCAGAAATGAATAACAGAATATAAGTATTCAGTAATAAACAGGTTCAGCGGGAACCCTAGTTTTGGGGCCATGGTGTATTGCACCGCACATTCTTACGGCACTGCACTTATTACTTTTCTTTCATCTATGTTTCATTTTCCTCTGTGACCATTTCCATTCACTGCACACACATTTAGTCCCTCTACTTTATTCTTTTATTGTCACTGTATTCTCTTTGTGGACATCAAATTTGTTCTGATTTGTACTTATTTATCTACAGGGTGATTCATAATAAACTACGTTAATTTAGGGATTTGATTCCTAACATCGAAACAAGCAAAAAGACCTTGCGAACGTGGGTAAAATTCCGCTTCATTTTGAGGGATATAACGGTTAAAACTTAGAGCTCAAAATTCGATGCTCAACAATGCGAAGAAAATGGATAATTTTTAATAAATCAGATACGATGCATTCAAATACATTTTGTTTTGCAAAATTTCTTTCTAACAACATATTTTACATCAGGAGTGAAAACATGATATATTTAAATTGCCAGTGCTGCTAACCTGGTACAGAGTTCTTTTTTCAAAGGCACTACATCGCATTATTGGATATTTGGCATCTACTTGTGATGATAAACAACATATGTAAAGCATGCTCCCTAGAGTAGAAAACTATGGACAAAAGAGCAAGTTTTGGCTATTTTATACAAATATTTCCATAAAATTAAAGTGTTAAAATTAAAGCGTTAATCTTTTAAATATGAACATTATCAACTTTGACCAAAATGTTATTTCGAGGTTTTCTCCTTATAACTTTCGTCTTTTATACATTCTGACCGCCACACGATCTGTCTGTTATGCGTTTTTAATACTTTTAGGTTTATACGTTCTGGCTGTTATACATTCATACGGTTTCTTTTTTTTAGTGTGCCTTGTCTTCTTTGTTAGAACTGCGGAATATTATAGATCTGACAGTTTCTGTCTCTAGCTATTTTGTCAGTTTTGATAGGGGTTCTTAAAGTTTTCAGAGCTGTGAACAACGTCCGTAGGTATTTCCATACCCTGCACAAATCTCTCTCTCTCTCTCTCTCTGTATATATATATATATATATATATATGTGTGTGTGTGTGTGTGTGTGCGTGTGTGTGTGTGTGCGTGTGTGTGTGTGTGTGTGTGTGTGTGTGTGTTTTGAAGATAGTAACATTTCATAAAAATATAATAAACCATGATGCCATAACCTTCAGCATATATTGATACAATCTTTATAAAAAATAAGAAATATGGAAAGTATTCAACTTACCAAAAATTGTAACAAAATCACCAGCATCGTTCTTATAAAATCCAGCATTAGCATAATAGCAACAGTCACCCGTAACGCCGGCAGCATTAGCATGAATTCGTATCAATGAAGAAACCAACTCAGCCTCCTCGAAAGAATTAAGAATTACCAAGTGAGCATTTGGCAATTCATCCTGGCAAATTTGGTTTGCAGCAGCCCAGTTCGCTCCTTCGCTTGCGGTGTGGTACTTATAGTATCCAAGTTTCGGTGCGAGCTGGTAACCCTTGGACTCAGGAGCTTGTGGTAAGTAAAAAAATAATGTTTCATATATATATATATATATATATATATACCTTAGAACGTGTGTTAGAAATTACATTTACCTAAACTGTACTTTGACCAGAAGAAATTTGAAAAAGATAAAATACCTTCAAATTTTATTGTTAACATTTGTTTCTGCCCTTTAATTTCTTATGATAGTTAAATGATTTTGCTGACATTCTGGAATAACAAAACATTACTATTTTGTTACAAAATAATTACGTGAACTCAATAATATATATTAATTTTACACTTTTGTGGCCAAGGGCGCTATTGAAAGGAACTACATAGTTCATCAAAATTTTAAAATAGCTTTTGATAACATTTCGAGCAGCCTGTGCGGGTGGTTTTTCTCGTTCTAAATTACATAATAAAAACTATTTCTAATTTTCAGAATTTACTTACATGTAAATAAAATGTATAGAGGTTCAGTTAGTAACAATAATCGTCCCAAAAAGTAAGGTGAGAAATTTAGTATGTGATCAATAACATAAAACGATGTATCTTTACAAGATATTTCATTGGGGAAACAAGTGTATTGTCATGTCTTGAGATTCTAGCTATTACTAATGGTTCTTTATATTGGATTGATGAAAATAAAATGACCGCTTTCACGTCTTGTTGAAAATGCAGCCAGCAACACAACACAGGAATCGACTGAGGTCAAGTGTCTAACGTCACTATCTCTGTATACGTCCAGCAAACTGGCTGGTGTACCGAAACTGACAGTAGGAAGTGTGTTGTTTAACAGGGTGTTAGGAAATTGCACCATTGAGAACACATTTGCGAGGGATTTTTCTTTATGAGTTCAAACTGGAGAATTCTGCACATCAAGCCGCATTAAACATTAACAGTGCATTTCGGACAGATATGGCTTATGAACGCACATTAGCCCTTAGTTTGTCAAATTTTGTTCTGGTGATAGAGTTTTGCGAAATGAACTCCGTAGGCAACGACCAGCATCACTTTCGAAAACGCTACTCATGAACACCATGGAAGTGGACGCTCTGAAAAAATGTTTGTGCCATTGCAGACGAGTTAGGCATACACCTTACCACTGTCAGTCGGCGGCTCCGTGGAATCGGTAAGGTGCAAAAGTTGAACTAATGGGTGCCACATTAGTTGACACCGGCCAACGAGAACGGGATGTGCATTTCTCAAAGTGAAATTAATAAGCGAAAGGGTTTTCTACATCGGAATGTCAATACAGATAAAAAATGGTTAGGAAAATTATTGGATCGTGATCAACGTACAGGACGGTGTGCTAAGCCATCTGTTTATCAACGGAATGTTGCTTCTGATATGGTGGAGTATGATGGTATATGGTTGGAGTGATCTATCATGTCTTTCTCAGATAAGGTGACATTATCACTGCAGATCGTTACAGCACTGAACTTCATGAAATACACCGCAAACATCTAGCAATGGTCAACAGATGTGACGTCTTCATATCGCATAATAATGCCCGCCCACACGTCGTGCAAATAACAGTAGAGACTTCAGATGTGTTACGATATGAAACATTTCCTCACCCGCCGTATTTATCCTATCTTTCTCCCACTGGCTACCACATCTTTCGCCATTTTTATAATTTGTTGGCAGGAAAAATCTACCTTGATATTCGAGCGGTGTAACATGCAATTAGAGATTTTTGCATAGCAAACTCCAGACTTCTTTCACCACGGAACCCAATCAATAGCTAGCAATAACAAAGGTTTGTGGTTGCAGTCGGCGACTACCTTTATTTACCAGGTAACCCAGTTTTCATTTTTTGAGCCTTGGACATGATGTACCTGGAGCGGATATTTAATACGCATCAACCCAATACGAATTAATTTGACAATTCCATTATTTTCTTTTATGTACACCGTTTACTCATTTAGAGTTTTCCTTCCTTCTTAAACATCAACTCTAAATTCCAATATTGAAACGCACGTATGTCTAAAGAGAACGTCTTTGCCCTTGTGATTTACGGAAGAGTAGCGAAAGTGAATTTACAAATTCATTCAGTATCTTTTAAAACAAGTATTACTGTATGTTATCTCGTAAAACTAGTCAATTCGCACTGTCTTAATTCTCGACTGGCACGAGATGCTGGTTCATGTGTTTATGAAGGTTTGAACTTTATGTAGATATACTTAGCGTATTCTTAAATAATGTTACAGAGTTATGATGTGGCTTGTAACGTAGCGTTTCAGGTCTCACACCACCTGTCTACCCAAGAAACACTTGATACATTTTGAGTTGAACAAAGATAGAGAAAGTTTGATCTGAGCCATGGAATGAGTCAATTACGAAAACCAATTGGCACTACATACGGTCGAAAAAACAGCGTTAGGTTTTCAACACCTTGAATAAGCTCAAAACAAGGTTAATTATTTTTGCGTCAAACAATTATCTCTTAACTGCAACGGTAACAAAATAACATGTGTAATAGTGAAGTACGTAAGCACTCCAAATAAATAAGCGACTTTAGAATACTCTAAAGCTTTACTTCGCATAATAATGACAGAAAATATTAAACCCAATATTGACCAAGTAATGATAATATTCCTTGCAAATACATTAACTTAACTTCTGATCAAACATATTCCAACAACAAACAATGCCATCTGAGTAAGTGAATTGTTATTAAAGTTCAAAACTAGCTGGGGAGCTTCGAAGGACAGGACCCACAGTCTTTTGTAAATTGGAGTAGGTTTAATTGAATCCGGTGGGAATTGAACCGGTGATGACGCACAAAGAAAGCGAGAGCGCTAACTTCTAGGTCGCTTAGAGATCACGTCTTCTAAAGTAATGTTTCCAGCACATCATTGTCTTCCAGCCAACTTCACTATAATATTGAAAGACCTGCGGAAATGTTTTTTTTTCTATTTCAAGCATTCAATTTTATTTAAAAAAACAACCTCTGAATATCCATCATCATTACCATGTACTTCCCTTATTCTGTACGTAATTGTACGATTGACTGTATTCAATATAAAAATTACTATCAACATTTGATTCAGCTTTAGAATTTACATTATTCTGAAGGAAAATAATAATTTCTCTTATTCCAAAGCTATAGTACTGTGGTAATTATTCACTGTATTCAGTATAACTACACAAATATATACTTAAAATACAAGTAACTGGTATTTTGAAATACAGATGTGCCAGACTATAGAATAGAGGAAATCATACTTAAGTATACTTCCATTATATTCTTGTACAAAATAATACTATTTTTGGTGTTAAAATTCAATTCCATGCCATAATAACTCCACATGCAAGAGCAAACTGAAGAGTGAAATTACGATGATGGATGGTGACATCATTCAACAAACAGAACAATGTGTTAGGAGAAAGAGGCTATATGATATTCACACACCCCACCAGGAAAGTTAAGGGTTAAGATGGTCAATGAAACTGGTACTGTAGAAAGTTCACCAAGCAAGGACTTTCACGCACCGTGTAGAACAAGTAAAGGCAGTGAAAGCTCGTATTTGGCTAAATCCGGTCAGGAAGCATTATGTGAAGGTCCTTGACTTTCAGATATCACCACCATCGATGTCCCATGTATTTATTATTTATTTAATTACTCACCTATCACAGAGCAATTGCTCCAATAAAGATAGATGTTACCTGTTACAATAATAGAGTTTAAAACTATATACATTTTACAATTATTAGGTATTATAAATATGTTGAAAACATAAGCAACTATGCCTAAATACAAACTGAAAATTCAAATTGAGTTAACAGAATGCAACACAATGATACACAATACACACTCCCAGACTTGGGATCGAGCACTTCGGAGAATGACCGATTAATTTCTCACATCGCAGTGGAAACTTTAAAATAAGGTAAAGCACAAAACATGTTGCGGTTTTACACATAGTCACAAGAAGAAAATGAATATTAGAAAATTATTTTGGCAGATGAAAAGATTTCCCAGACTGAAAAGTCAATTAGTCGCCCGAATGATTGAGTGTATTTTTTAACATCCCGAAAAGATCGTGCGAGAGCCCTAAAGATCAACTGATCTTACCATCCTGCTTTAGTCACGACCTACGGCGGCACCACTGACATTCACGTTTATGGAAACCTTCTTCGAAGAGTACGAAACGACCATGTTGGTACCTATTATTTTTTGCTTTGATACACACGTTGTTCAAGATTAAACTTTGAAACTTCCAATAAAATTCAACGCTGGTCCACAAGTTAAAGTCCACCTAAGCCTGACTTCACAAAAATATTTGCCTGCTCACTGGCTTTGTATCACCAAATCTCAATCCACTCGACTACATGTTGTAAGTAGTGCTACAGGAAATGATCTGCAAAAAGAAGCAGGCCTCCATCGACAGCCTGAAACGCTCCCCCAAAAAGGCAGCGGCAGATTTCTCCCAAGACATAGCGCACAGCAACATCGATGAGTGGCAACATAGACTTCTCGCGTACGTGAGGGGCTTTGGTGGTCATTTTGAACATCGATATTTCCTTCTGTTTCTCAATGCCTGTAAGTGCTACGTATTTAACATTGATTTTTCTGACACCCTGTAGACATAATAAATGTAAAAACTTTGTAGCAGCGTTGATGAACGGACCAGGTCCCTATTTCATGAACCGACTCTGGAAGTCTGTCTGCACTCTGCGTTTCGATACTTCTCTTTGCAAAGGATTTAATAATGTAGATTTATGGAGTAAAGCGCAACGTTTTCGTTTTCTGAAAAGTACTCTGCCAAACACAAACAGGGGAAATATTTTGTTGTTCCTGATTTTGCAACATTTTGTGCAAAAATAAACAGTTTCTATTGAAAAGGTTTCATTAAAAATTTTTCATGAAAGCCATATGTCTAAACGTGTTAAATTTCTTCTCACTCTTCACCCTTCAAATTGCTTTTCGACGCCCTACAAATCATATGTATATGATACGAAGTAGGAAAACCACAGACTGAAGGCTCTTTTGAAATATTAATATTCATTATACAAATTTACTCTACATTCTTCAATATTTGAAAGTAAATTGTCATGGACCAGGATTTGGAGTTCGCCTTCGTGTTAGTAATTTATTCAACGAAGGTAAACAATTGAGTTAGAAGCTGTTGTTTATCAACGCTTACGAATAAGCAAAATGAATACCCCAAAAGAAAGAAAGGGTAACATCGACAGCATCTTAGTTTTTACTCTGAATTAAAGTCACATCCCTTTTGAAGAATTAATTTTTCCTCTATTAAGTTGAACTTCGAAAGCATTTTGCATTCTAATCCTCATAGCGTCTTCAATGTGTTCTTATTTACTTGATAATAGTCATATAGCATTTTTCTTCAGTCATTGAAGTACAAATTATATATTATCATTTTTTATTATCTAGTTATGTTCCTCTAAAATTCCATAACAAGGGAAAATCTACTCACAAAAGAAGTGATATCTATTTTACGAGTTACTTTCTTTGTGTGACTATGGGAGGTGTTTCCTTTGTAATAAAATTAAGAGATTTAGCTTGTTAACCCCTTTACCGATTTGGAAGCGTGATACACCGTTTGAAAGACATTGAAGTGTAGATTACGATTCTGCAATCTTCGGTCGCCTATATGGTATGTGGTAAGTGTTAACACCAGAAATGTGAAATTATGATTATTTTCAAACCACCCTAGGGGGGCCCGGGGAGGTACTACCGATCCAGATTTTTATTTGTGTATTAGTATGGCAAAGAGCTTTCAAATGCAACTGCAAGCATCAAAATTGGGCTTATAGTTTGCTATATCCTTAACTACCGTTCTTTGTGATTATATTAAAACTCTTTCAACTGTTTTAAATTACTTTGTCCAATGATGTGTTCCTTTTACAGCCGCTTCGTTCTATTCTAACGACATGAAAAATGATTATTCGACAACACCACGTCTCATCAGTGGCACGACAAGTGAGAGGGGCGTTAACACTAAATACCTCTTCGTAACTACATAATATGGGTTTTAACTGTGATTCCCCTATCGTGATAATATAACAAGTGCAAGATGCTATATACAACATTGGACAATATTTATAGTTGTTTAAAGTCACATAATTGGGTTGAGCATAATTTGTTACGAGATGTATATTACGAAGGTTACATCATAAGTCACGGCAACTATTATTTTCTTTGGAATGGGGGATAACAGGACAGATCGAAGATACACGTTGGAAAGCTTATAGCATGGTCTGTCGAATGGCCTTACCAGATGGTGTATGTGAGTAGAGCTGCATGTCTAAGTATTCCTCGAATTTCAGTAGGTGAGCGACAGTGGTCTGGAATGGAGGTCACGAAGAGTGAAGAACGTAGTATGTGAAAGTACCATCTCTCCGCGGAAGGAAGCACCGGAATGCCACACAGGGTTACGGGAAGCACTAAGTGCGGGTGCCCTACCCTATCGAGCAGTGGCGAGGTGTATAGCGGCTTTCAAAGGGGCGGAGTGTGTCCTGCCGATCCAGAGTGTGTTGTCCGGTTGCTTGCGTTTTGCCTGTTCCCCAAGAGGGCTTCCTTCATCCACCCTCCCTCTCGTAAGGCCATTTGACAGCCCATGCTTTAAGCTTTCCAACGTGTTTCGTCAATGTGTCCTGTTATTCCCCTTCGAAAAAAATAATAGTTGCCAAGACTTATGACTGTATATAAGTATTGATAAACAGAAAATTACATGTGTTTGTAACCCATCACGCTAATATATTCTTACCTATAGTTTCCGGAAGACATTGCGCCATGCAACACAGACCTAATATGATGAAAGTCTTTAAATTTGTTCCGATAATTGTAGGTGATTACTAATATTTAATCCTCCTGAAACAAAGAAAAGTATGTCAAATCATTTTGTTCAGTTGTCTGGCAATATTAGGAAAGAACCTAGTTACATTGAAGCAATTCCTGTAAGCTTTTGATGTTTTCATTTGCAGCAAAATCAGAATTAAAAGAAGTAATGTGTGACTTGTGGAAACTAATTCCAGAGATAGCAGCACAGAATATAGGGCCAATACGGGGCCAACTGTGATCGGTATTTGTCGTTCTTGGTCCGATAGTATGAGCTGCTAGGGAACGATGTTTTGAAACACGTTCTAAGACTCCAAAAGGATATGCTCCAACTACATGAATACAATATTGACTCAAAAGAGAAATAGTAGAAAAGAAACGTTTGTGCCTAATAATGTCTACAATAACTAAATTATATCAAGAGAAGATCTGAGGGACAAAGGGAATTAGAAATGTTTAAGAATCAAGTTCACATTCCATGTATAACATCAAACACAGATATTCGTATTTCGTACGAAGTAGACTTACGAATCTTGGAGTCAAATATTTTTGTATTCTAGGCAAACGATGAGTTCAATGTATTCTAACTTTTCGATGTCACTTGCATACCCTTGTTCCTGAGCTCTCCAGTAGTTAAGAACTGTCACCTTATAACTTTCATTCTGTGACTAGCAAATTCACTTCAACAAGGGCCAGTTTCTATATGTGTATAATCTTGCAAAGATACTGTGTAAACAATTAACTTTTTATAGACGAAATATATCATCTTGGCGCAGATAAAATACAATTTTAAATTTCGAAATGTACTTCTCAGTTCTATATTACTGCACAGGGACACCGAGAGTAACTGTCGTTTATTCCAAAGATGTTATACGGCATTAGATAGAAAAAACGAATACCGCATATTTGAAAGAGCGCAAATACTGAAACATATAATCAGAATAATGTTAATTACTCACCTTTTAAAATTTCGCACAGGAATTTTAGAACAATTCAGAAAATAGGTGATTACTCAAAATGTCCTTGCCTAAAGTTTTTAAAACGGTGCAAACGTACTATGAGAATACACTGAGACGGATAGTAAAATAATCACTCGTTATACACGATCTCACTTTCTGCGTTTTCGTTATAACGCAGTTCAGACAAACAAATAAACGTACATATAATGACGGGAAATTGCTGATTCACGATCACTCTCTGCCACGATGGTGCGGCGTGATCTGCGAGATACTCGAGGTGTCATTGGAAAAGACTTGGCCGGACTATCTCAGGGCCAATAGAACAGTCCTCATTAGTCGAGTAGTTCAGTGTTTTTTAACTTATTTATTTTAAAAATAATCCATTATTTAATTTGTTTGCATTGAGTTAGATCTAATTGCGTAAAATTTGAAATGAATTCATTTGTATTATTCGACACAATAGAAAGGCTGTGGGCTTTCCTGTACCAAAGGACTGCAGTTGTCAGAGTTGCCAACCTATCTTATAAAATATTTTTAAGTGTTTAGAATGCTGACAATGACGGTGTTCTCACAATTGTTAATAGATTCACAACTGTAAGTTGTATTTAATAAATCTGGCTGCAATTGACCAATGTGAAATCAGCACTATTATACAAGGAGTTGTTGAGCTAAGCAATGTAATGTTTAAACTCGCAAAGAGAACGACATGGGTTGGTAAAGAATATTCCAATATTCTGATCTCTAATACAAGAGCGAAACAACTATATTAAGCATCTTGCAGCCACCTTGAAACAAAGTTACTTTGTTGAGACAGAGACAACCCCATGTTTGTGATAGTTACACGAACAGCATAAAATACACAATCTGTGATATTTAATTGAATTTAACATATATAATGGTAATGTACAAGCACAGGAAAAGAATCATCTGGGCAACTTAGAGCTAAATAATTGGTGTCAAATTTATAACAAGAAATCCATTTTTGGAAACCTATTATGCACAGCTGTTTTATTCGATATTGAAATACCTTAAACTTCTATGTATGCTTCAGATTTTGCCTGCCAAATGTTTCCAAGAGAACTCTTCTCCTATCAGCGAAAGACCAAACTACTCCTAGTAAAACACTATTCTAAAATATTTTGTAAATATTTTCAATTTGGACAACGCACTGCTAGTTTCATTAAAATTTTTCTCGTATATGAGCGGCCTCAAAAGAACTGAAATATTTGCATCAGTAATAGAATAAGGGAAATATTTTGCGTGTGAAAAAGTTTCATGTAGAACGTGAGGGTATTTTTATATTTAAGAGCTCTATCATTTGACATGGAAAACGTTTCATTATATTTTGTACTGTCGGGCAACTATAAATTTTGTTAGTAAAATCCTTTACTTCAATCGACGACTTTCTGCAGTTTATCGACAAGTCCATCGACACCAAAAGTTATTTGTGATAAGATATACAACAGAACCTTACTGAGTGTTGAAATATGTATTTTGTATATAAAGAGTTATTCCCACTTTCCAATAACTGCGTAAATAAAACAGGACCAATTGAAAGGAAAACAATAACAGTACGTCCTCAGGAATGTGATAAATTTATTTTCCGCCCAACGATGACAAGATACATCTTTCGGCACTTGAAATAAATATGCAATTCCTTATAGAAGAGGACATTATTTTGCGATTTCTGGAGCATGGGTGTTCTGCTGTAGAGACACTTGAGATTCGTCTGACTGGCCTATAATGGTTTTAGGAAAATATTACGTACTTAGTGTTCTCAGCACTTATGCGCATGGACGTCTATAAGAGAGGACAGTTTGTAGTGATTTTTGGACCAGAGTGTAACATGACCTCACCTAGCAATTTATATGTTATAAATCTAATTAAAGTTTATCTAAAGAGCCTTTAATAAGTTTTGAAGAACATCGGGAACCTGGTTTTCCGGCACGTATACGCATGTACGTTTATGTGATGCGGACAATTTGTCATAATTTCTGAAACAGCGTTAGGAGATGGCACAACTAGTTTATCATAAATTGTGGAGCAAATGAAGCTTCTTTAAAGATCATTATTTTTCTTTGGTAAAATAAAGGGAACTTAGTGTTTTCGACTGTTATGCTCATGTACGTCTATGGGAGGACACTTCGCCGCAATTTCTAAATCAGGAGTAAGAAGTGACCTCACCTAGCTTTTGATAGACCTTTATTCTTTGTCTAAAATTCCAAAAATAGTTTCCGGGAATCATCGTAAGCTTACTGTTTTGGCAAATATGTGCATGGAAGTATGTAGCAGGAGATAGTTTGTCGCGTTCTCTGGACCAGAATTAGGAAACGTGGAACTACCTTTCCAAATGTTGTAGGTCTAATCCAGCTATTTCTAAATAGCTAATAATAGTTTCCAAAAAAATGTTGGTAACTTGGTGTTTTCGCCACTTGTGCGCATAGAAGTCTATGGGAAGGAACAGTTTATCGGAAGTCTTGGACCATAGGTAGGAGGTAACCTCAACTATGTTTCACATGTTGTAAAGCTAATTAGGTTTCGTCTAGAGAGCTAATAATAGATTCCTGGAAACATAGAGAACATAGTGTGTTCAGCACTTATACACAGGGAAGTTTATGGGATGAGGCGCTTTGTCACAATTTCTGGACCAAAGCTATGGTGTCACCACAGGTAGCTTTTGATATGTTGTAGAGTCAAGTAAGCCTCGTCTAAAATACCAAGAATAATTTCCAGAAAACATCGAGAACTTGGTGTTTTCCGCTCTTAAGCGCATATAAATATGTGGACTTGTGGAAATGTTTCCGATTTTTCAGAATTGAATATAACCTCTTTACAAGAAATTTAATTCGCTCTTCAACATATCGTTCAACATATCGAATGAGCTAAGTGCCTAAAGCACTAAGTTCCGGATGTTTTCCTGAAACGTCCGATGAAGTAGTTTTAGTAGTTGAAGTTCATATGGACGAAGATCAAATATATCATGTTACTCAGGACGAAGAGTACTTTCATTTCTTATATATTTCAATTGGTTTTCACGCAGTGAATGGAAACTGGGCAGACCTCTCTCATTGGTATGTTTTGAGTTGATAAGAGATACGTAATTTTCTTGATATCAGGTCACTATTTTAAGATGCCACCGAAAGTTAGGCGCTTCCAGCTATAATACCAAACGTTTTGGATAAAGGTGGATATGATCAATATTTGTGATATTAAAAGCAATCCTGAAATACTGTCGCATTTTTTTTTAATCCCGTTCATAAGGAAATTATTGTTGAATATCATTAGCCAATTAAATAAAGATACTTACCTTAGTAAATCAGGACAGAAAAGCAGCACATTAATTCTAGAATATTTTCATCGGATACGTACCTACGCTTTTATATCATTTGATTATCTCATCCTGTGGATATAAACCCTTGACCTTCGTGAATAAAGATGTCATTCTTGAGCATCTATGATGTGATTGTATAGTTTTGTCTTAAAGTCTTAAGTGACACTTGAACTTGTTTTGATACCAACAGGAAAGCCATATTAATTAAGTATATAATATTCAAGTCTATTTGTTATATAAATGTAAATATTATCCTGCTACCTGTAGGTTTTGGAATTCATTTACGTATGTAAAGTTTCTGAACAACCACACCCTGATATGTCTGAGATATGAAACAATGATTTCAGTGTGACGAAGAATACAACCTTGAATAAATATAACAAATAATGTACTTGAAAACTTCATTTAAATAACCATAACTTTTCCAGTGGATAATGGATGAACCTTATCTAAAAACGTTATTAACTTCCCTATTGATCTTAATCTATATTTTGTACATTACCTGGAAAGTAGTAATAGTTTTCTTATTTCTCCGTGTAAATATAGTCTAAATTTGGTTGTTAATGTTTCTTGATAACACACACTTATTTGTTATACTCGTTCAAAATTTGAAACAATATTATAAAAAACGTTAATAAAAGTTATTGTGCACAGAATTATTGAAAATTATTAAATTTTATATTTATAGAAACATAAAGGAAATACGTAATCCTTTCTTTGTTTACAAACAATAATTTTAGATAATATTTAGGTTACAATTTCTTGCAAGTTTTCGAAATATTTGGAGTTTACTTCGTTTTACTGTGACCCAAATTAATTGCAAATCAACTGTTTTGGAGAGTTACCGGCTAAAGGACATGATCAAATGGGTCGGTAAAAAGGGTTTAGAAGGACAGTGTTCTGTTAATTAATGTTCATTAGCACAATATTTAGTTGTAATTTATAAAGTTATTTTCCTTTGTACTTGTGATTCAACCTATTGCTCTTTTCATTTTTCGTATGTTTTACTTTTTAATTGTAATTCAATTATTTTTCTTGTTGTACCATGTCAAAGTTTATTGTATTAGATCTCTGTATTACTCCTATCAAAGGTTATGTGGTAGAGCAACCACGAACGGAACATCGTCTGCTCAAAGAAAAATATTTTCAATTAAATTTAAATAAATTCAAGCCGGGAAGTTTTGCTAAATCTCGATCTAAGGTAAATTTGGCCTAATATCAGGCATTTGCCTTCATTCTGTCTTTGAATGTAATTATTTCGTAGCAATTACGTTGTTATTCCTACGTATAATTTCATTTGAACTGAAGGTTTTCCCCAATTTTGACCTAGATAATTTCTTCATTGATCAGTTGCCTTGTTTTATTATGCTGTCCTTTTAACTCTTCATGGAAATACTTACTATGTTTCTACTTTTGGACCCATTGCTTCAAAACAATCAAGTAATCTACTTGAAATTGACTCATATGTTGTTTCATTTGACTAGTTACATACCGTTAAAGTGATTGCTAACTACCATAGTACATGCGTTTTGTCCTATTTAAAAGCATTAGAAAATTGATCATACATTTCTCGTCCTGGAATGCATTTACGGACATGGAGTTGTGCATACGCCTAGTTCGTAATTAGAGGAAATTAACCATTTCTGCATAAAATGTATGACAAATACTTTTAGGAACGTTAAGGTTATGGGTGGATTCTCTATTTTAATGTGTCTGAGTGCCACTCCGCACCCTCTTCCGTGTTTGTCTGAAGAGATCTGTAACCATTGAATCGTGGTTTTCGGTGATTTCCTGATGCATCCAACCTATTTCTCTACCAAGTTTAGACGAATTAGCAGTTTGAGCCATCGAAGGTTTACTGCTTATAAGAAAAGAGCTGTCATGTGCTTTACTGGCTTCATTCTCGAAACCAGAAACATAAAATAATAATAATAATATATTTTTTAAGGTATTTTCTGCCTAATACGCTACATATTGTAAACCATGATGAAAAAAACAAAAACATATCCTTTTGTTACTAATTTTGTGGGAAACAAGTTTTTGGGCAGAAAAAGGAATAGCCTAAGCATAGGTTCTGGTTCTGATTTTATCTGTCTTAAAAAAAAAAACACCTGGTTGCAATCTGAGCACAAAGGATAATATTATTGTACAAACACCAAAAATAATTAAAGTTTCTTTACTCTGTGTATGGGTTAATGAGTATGTGAATGAGATAAATATATGTCTGTATGTGTGTACAAGAGCAGTGGACAGAAAGAAAAGCCTTCTATAAGTGTCATCATATCAGCTTGTCAGAAATTGCTTTTGTTGAGTTGGAGTTATATTTTACGTGTATTTCAAATATTATTACGTGGGTCCGGTCTACAATAACCCTAATTCGGGGCGGGCGTAAGCCATAGTGCTGTTACCGCCCATACAATTAATTTTATCTAATAACCCTAATTTAAGATATAATACTATATTATTAGATAAGATAATAAGCACAGAGATCGTAGGGATTTCGTGCGCGCCATATTTGTTTTGCTGTTGTCAGATAACGAAGTGGATCTAATTTTGTGTATACAGGATTATCGACCTAAAACTAACACCTCAAATAACTAAGTTCGTGTTTCACGTAGAGAGTCGAAACACCAAAGTGAAGGATTATTTTTCATATGGAAAATCACATGGTAATATTTCCAGTATCATTGACAGATCGAATACTGGAATCGAAAAGTCAACCTTAAAACTTTAAATGTAAAGAAAGGTAAAGTAGTTAAAATGCAACGACTTTTAGAAGAAACATTCTGAAATATTTCCTACGATTTAGCAGGTACAACAGCCAATAATTATTTAATTGAACTGTAATGGTTATAACTATTATCGCACAGGCAGACCGACGGACAGTATTTTTTTAAATGATAACGAGCACACCTTGTATTGAATGCTCTTAATTTGGATATAGCCAGGCTTTTATTTACTATATTTTTTTACTTAATCTGTATTTTCAATTTTACAACACAATAATGGATTTATATGTTAATCCGATAAATAAGTGCAATTGGAAAAGACTATTAAAATAACTCTTCATTCTAACCATGCTTTCTATTTACAAATTAATGAGAGTTGAGTTTGAATGTTCTGAGTGTGTATAGTTCCATCCGATGCCGGATATTTTCCTTGGTAAGTGAGGATTTAATCCCTGATTGTTGATTCTGAATTGCATTCCAACCAGGGATAAAATCATTGTATTATAACCGAAAGAGGTAGTAGGATGAAACTTACCAAGAACTACTAATTTAGGATTTCCCTTTCGTAATATTTTAATAAATTTGACACTGGAGTCATCTACAAACAGCTTTCACCAAACAACACCGTAAGTGCTGTGTACTTGGTAGGCTGAATGTACCATACCCTCCCGGACAGTACTTGTGAGGTGTTATTCGTGTTATCATTTGCTGCTTTACTTTTTACATTTACAATACACAACTATTTAATATTATATTTTTAAACTGGAAGTTACTAAAGATATATTTAAGGGAAAGACATATATCCTGAAAGAAGAGAGTAGATATAACCTATCATTGCTCAGATCAATTGTTTCATGATTTTGTTTTGTTTGTTAGCCTATATCAGTAATACGTTCTGTTTTGCTAGGTACAAGACATTTCCCAATCTAGCAGAAATAGCATATAATATACTGAAACATACTGAACCAATTACATCTGCCAGGTATATGTTGGCGTACATAGTGATGCTTACAAACGCAGAAAAATGAACATGTTGACATACGGCGAATTTACGGAAAGTGCAATGCATTCTATATGCTGAAAAATATACTGATAGACCTCTGCCTTCGTGGCACCTTTTGTAAGCCTTTATGGACAGTTAAAGGAAACGGGTATTTTTGCGCCTAGGAAACGTGTACGCTGGAAACCAATGGCTAGACAACTAGGAACTCTGTATGTGTTATTTACTGTTCAGGTAGATCCTCGTATAATCCCTCTTGATATATCGTTAGGTAGTAGTATGAGTAAATCCAGTATACTTGAAATATTGCATCAAAATATCTACCATTTGTTTCATGTGTCAGTTTGTCAGGAACACTATAGAAACGATTTTCAGAATCCTGCCGAATTTTGTACTTGAGTTATAAGACATGTAATATTAAAAGTTCATGATTTATCTAAGAGGATTGTAGTACATGCTTATTGTCCCGGCAAAGGGAAGGCGAGGTGCCTGTCCAAAGAAAATGATTCTGGAGAAATACGTCCTGTTGTAGTTTACTCTAAAAAAAACTTACGCAAGCAGCTAAGCATCGTTCAATATGCGAGATCAAACTCGTGTCCTTGGTAACAAACATTTGGAAATTTAGACATGTTTTGTCTGAAAGTCGATAATTGTACAGATAACAGTGGTCTGTCAAGGATCCTGCGAAAGCCAAAGAGATTATTAAAATATGGTCGTTTGATAGAACAATTATCATATTTTAAATTCAAGATACTACACGTCGATAGAGCATAAAATAAGGTTGTTGATTTGTTTCTACAACCAAAGATCCAGGCTATCTTGACGTGACCAAAACTGAGGTTGGGAATAGTATTTTGAAGAGGAACAGAGCACTTGTAAACTTGTGGAATGTTCCTGTTTTTAATGAAATCCTGAGAGACTTACAAAGAAATATAAGAACTGAGGAAGGATAATATATATTGTTAAAAGTGAAACCAAAGTATTTCGATACTGTGTGGAAAAAGATTTGTTGTTGAAACAAAAACGATGGCGCCTAGAGTACTATTCAAAATTGTTGTTAAGGAGTTTGAAAACGAGTTGACCTGGATAATTTCACGATGGTAATCCTACAGAGTATAACTCCGGGATTTAGAGTTAGTGCGTAAAGTTAGTGCTTTAAATTAGTTGGAATTGTATGATAAATTCAAATAAGGAATATGTGACAAAATGGCTATATGTCAGAAGATCAAGGAAAGTAATAAAAATAATGCGAATACTTTGATCTAAAATGGTGGATAGGATGGCACAGAGTTATATGATAGATAATCATGTAGGGATGATTGTCCATATATTTGAAATCTGTTGATATTGCGGTTCATTCGTTATGTTAGAGAAGGTGAGACTTTTGAGTTGAAATAACTTGTGAGTGGATTTATATGTGTTTTAAACATATTTGTCTTTAAAGCTTGTCATCGGACAATGCTTCAGTGTTTACGTGTGATGTGTTCAAGACATTTATATAGTTTGGGGGGTTGAGCACACAAGACTGGCTCCTTAGAATCCTGACGATAATATAGATCCGAGGTTTATTAAGATTTTAAAATCATTCATTATGTCTTACTATTCTGAAAATCTAGGAAGGTGGAGGAATAGTTTGGCAGAGCTGCAATACTCAGCAAATATAATATAGTTGATCATTCAGGATTGAGATATTCTTTGACATAATTATTTGTAGACGTAACATATTGACTCCAGTTGACATTTTCTTGAAAATTAGGGAGGATGATCTGTTGGGTCGTAACAATCAGATATTTGGAAGCAGACAACAAGAAATATAGAAATGGCTTTGAGAAAATAATAAATTATTTGAAAACAGGAAGGATTAAGTTCTATTTAATGTTGGTGACTAAAGAGAAAAGAATGGCTACACTCTCACATACAGTCAGTTTATAAGAGCTTCAATTAGCGCTCCACCTGCGTTTCCTTATAATCATGCACAAACAACATTATTACTTTTTTCACTTTTTAGTACGATTTGTTTAAGAATATTTTAAAAATATTTTTAGAGTTTTTTGGGTATTCGAATATATTTCCTCTCGCTTGTGCTTTGTGATCCAAATCCTAAAATACTCAGTGAAACTCAAAATCATTGGAGGCTAGTATTTTTTAGGATAAAGAAGTTAATAATAAGATATGCGTTTAACATATATAAATATATAGATCAAAAAGCACTGAACTGCTGAACAAGACTATATTATTCGTAAAAAATTAAATTACATGTAACGTTTCGACCTTCTAGCCAAGATCCTCATCAGACATACAGC
>JAGDQP010004127.1:75833-87695 GCA_022664845.1 Lepisma saccharinum | reverse complement strand
TCGTCCTCCCAGCAGTCTGTCTCGAATTATCGCCATTAAACGTGTGAATTATTGGTAATAGTAATGAGAATTTATTGTTATGTTTCTGTAAAACAACTCTGAGTACACGATGCCGTATTTATCCCGCCACATGTTTACAATTCTTTTATGTTGATGCATAGTAAGTTTTGCATTGTAAATTTATTTTTGTTATAGACTAACCACCTTTTTGGACGTTGGCATCACTTTCACTATAAATATTACACCTGAAA
This sequence comes from Lepisma saccharinum, assembly GCA_022664845.1. NCBI lineage: Eukaryota > Metazoa > Arthropoda > Insecta > Zygentoma > Lepismatidae > Lepisma > Lepisma saccharinum. Next base: position 87,444 of record JAGDQP010004127.1, on the reverse strand, counting down.
AACGATCCTAGCTGTTGTTCAGCTAACCGATAAACACAGCAACACAAATGGGTGCTACTCACAGTACTAGAAGTTGTTTAAAACGCAACACAATTAAAGAAAACAATGTAAATAATGAACGTCTTTAATGTAAAAAAAACTGTGAAATAGTATTAGTCGAAAATTTTATCGGTTCGTGAGATCGAAAACGAAACCCCAAATTACGAAGTGATGTAATGCCGACTAGATAACACCAGTAAGTTTTGCAAGCAACAATTTTCATATAAAATTTACAACACACGCAATGCATAAGAGTGACACTAGATTCACTGGATACAGTGCTATTCAAAGTTGTGCTATGGAAAGGAAACTAGCATTCGAGTAGCTGCTCGTCACCTAAGAGTAAATTTAACATGAAACTGGTCATTGGCATATTATTAACTTATCTGTCCCTGAATATGAAAATTTAAATCTAACATTCTGTAATTGTGGATACTGCTGTATGTGTGTATAATGGAATGTTTCTTTCAGCGCTTTATTTTATAACATTCCTTATATTTGCTCGCGTATTTTGGTGCGGGATATTTGTGTATTGAAGTGAATATTTTGACGGTACTATTGGACTTACCTATATGCCTTAATATCTTACTAATAATCTTTATGACCCAATGTGCTTGCGGTCTTTGAGGTGGTATGTAATAAATTAGGGAAATATAAAGGTAAGCAAGAAAGTTCTGTCGCTTTTTCACCAACGACCTCGAACATCAATACTACACCTAATACGTACCTGTAAGATCTAAAATAGTCCCAATCAACATCGACGAACTTCTGCCAACGTTCTGGAATGCCATGGATTCCATCGCGATAGAACTTGGTAGGCCGTGAAGCGAAGAAAGTATCAAGTGCATTTTGCACCATACTAGAGATTTGAACTGGCGTCCTCTAAGGTGATTGTCCAAGGAATGGAACAGGTGATAATCGGGCGGTGCAATACACGGGGAGTATGGCGGATGCAATAGTGTTTCAAATCAAATGTGTAGAATGGTGTCTCGGGTCATCCTTGCCACGTGGTGCTTAGAGTTGCCCTTTAACAGGAGGAATCCTTTGTGTTCAGAAGTGCTGGCTCCAGAGTTTTGAGTTTTTCTTGAATACGGCTCAACTGCTGACAGTACACAGTTGGATTGATTATCTGAGCAGCTGGTAGCAGTTCCCGATGCACGATGCCGCGAGCAGTCCACCAAACACACAGGAAGACCTTCTTCTGGTGCAGTGCTGGTTTCGGCTGTTTTGGAACCGATTCATTTGATGCTAATCAATGATGACGGCGAAGTGGAGCTTCGTAAAGGACCCACTTCTCATCACATGTCAACACCCTGTACAGAAATGGCTCCTTCCTCAGACGAGACAGCAAAGAAACACATGTGTCTGCTTGCGTTGCTTTCTAGCCTGAAGTCAAATCATGTGGGACCAATCGACCCAACTTGTAGTGCTTCCCAAGTTCATGGAGGTGCTGCCGAATTGTTTCTCCATTCACACTTAATTGTAGTCCCAGTTCCTCACATGTCTGGCCAATGTTCGCCACAATTGCAGCCTGAAGATCTCCATTTGATACCTGTGTTGGTCTTCCTGCACGTGGTGCGTCTTCGATTTTTTCGTCACCGTCCTTAAACTTGCTAAACCACCGCTGCACAGTCCCCTAGTCACGACACCCTCACCAAAGGCTTGGCATATCTTCCTCCCCACTGTAGTTGCATTTGACCCCAGTTTAAACTCGTACAGCATACACGCCCTTATGACGCTCTGTGGAGATCCCATGTTCACTCTGTCCTTCCGCACGTTCACGGTGTAACTTAACTTTGACAACCAGGTAATATGTTGGCTATACCAAGACCAACAACTGACCTTCGCTTGATCTCCATCCGCATTCAACTCACGGTGTGAGGGTCAATTGAACATACACCTCCACAAAAATCGACAAAACTCCCTTGGTTTCCTTTATTGGAATAGGGGTTGGAAAACAGCTGCGCAGATTTTCAATACTGAGAAACGTAATTGAAAGTATGGTTCAGAGAAAAAAATAATGTGAATCTAGCTCTCTCACATTATCAAAAAAGATTAATCGTATACTGAGATAGAAACGAAAGTTGAATATTAGAATGAAATGAAAATGCTTAGCTTTTTTATGAAACACCTGTTTCTTTTTCAGAATTACTGATTATAAACTAATAAATTAATAGTAAAGCTATACTATAATAATTTTTAATTACTAGCTACATCTTTAGTCTTCCAACACAACTAAAATAACTCTACTGCACTTGGAGGTGCATATAATATGAGACTTGAAGTCAGGAACTAGTTAAAAACAACTTTCTGGAAACAATAAAGTCGTTTTGCTACTGAAGAGAATATATGTTGTAATCAAAATTGCTCGTCAATTCGATTAGCTCTAGATGTAATTTTAAAATGTCCGGAATATATTTTTATTTTCGAGAAGACTAAATATCGGATGAAGTACTAAAAATTGTATTTTTTGCAGATCCAAAAAAGTATACTAAAAGACCAAACTCTCACTCGAAAAATTATGCTATACAGGTCATGCAACATTTGGTGTTCGACTATGTTAAATTTAAAAATAGTAACGTGTTATTGCGTCAGAGCTACTCAAGTTTAACGTACATAATGTTAAAAGCTCATTTTGTGTGCTTGACATGCGCATTTTGTGTGTCTAATATGGTATGTTTTATAGCAACGACTTATAATATGCTATGTTTTATAGCATGTTTTATAGCTGTAGAAAGCAAAATATCTACATTCGGATTTAAAGTTTTACGAGATGGAAGTAAAACTTTCAAAGGACCAACACGTCATCAGTATAATCAGTTTAATGTTCCTATAATATGAACACTAAGGCCACATTTAACGCCATTTTAGTCTCTCTTGACTATATTTACTTAACGATCGCCGTTCTTGATTCTATGAATTATTCGTAGTTCAATGAATTATACGAATTAATAGAAAAAGTCACTTCACTGATAAAGGAGATTCGGACGAAAAATCAGTGGAAAATTATATTGGTTGTCCTTAATAATATAGTATATTAGAAATGTCTCGTAGCTACGATATTTACCTTTATAATGGAAGTAAGACTATAAATTATGTATAAACATACATACTATCGTACTGATCCGAAAAGCCAGGATATTTCGAACATCCTGTAATTATATCTTATTTACAATATGTAAAATGTAACTTCCTCTTCATCACAGCAATCTAATTGCTCGAAATAAAAGAAAGTTTTACGTGTCCATATGACAGTTCTCATATGCTAATATTCTATTCATGTTTCCCTTTGTTATCAGAATCATGATTGTTTTCCTCCTACACAGATCTTATCGCATTCTTATCCTTTATGGAGCAAACTCGCTGTATGTAATGAAATCTAGTTAAAGACAGTGATAATTGATATGATTTTCCAATGACTTTTTCGTATTCCGAAATCTCTTTATAGGAAAAGCCATTGGTTGTGTTTATATCAGTGATTAACTGGACTGCGAGGACATCAAAGCAAGAACGGTGTTCGTAAGTAAGGCAGGAAAAAAGAAACATCTCCTGCCCCTCCATTGTACTATACTCAAAGGGACGTATAATAAGTGGGAGCTGCAGGTAGCAACATTTCAACTTCCCAGTGTAAGTCTAGACTGATTTTACTTTCCATTGCCAATTTGTATTCATAATTTTTCTATTATAATGTATTCACACATCTTATAAGCACATGTTTTGGAAAATAGAAAGGAAAGGTTTAGTATATTAAAAAGTTATATAAGTACAACACATACCAAACGTGCACCATGAACCATAGCGAGTGAGTCAGTCTTAGATATGTAATGCTCCGAGTATATCCAGTTTACTCTAAATAAGATATTATTATTAATCATGTATTTATAAGTATTGTTACCCTCCGGCTTATGGGCGTAGGATTTGGGTTTGAACCGGTAAGGCAATATAGGATTGCCTAGGTTGGATCTGACCAACCTAGGGTACACTTAAATAAAAGACACGATGTATGTGTTTATGTGGTCCGCCGTCTTACCTGAAGTAGGCTAAAGGATGTATGAAAAAGGACAGTCTGAGAAAAAGGAGCAACAAGGCGCATAAGTAAGTTAAGCAAAGGTTTTCTTTTGCATCTTTATCAGAGCTCCTAAGATTTTGGGAAACAAAGCAGTTCTAGCTACTACACACAGCTTGCGATTTGTATACATACATAGACAAATATATTACAGGTAAATCAGACTAACTTGCTAGAACGTTTAGCATATTTCAGTAAAGTATTTATTATCTTATATATCTTTGATATTCATTTGTTATTATTTTGTAATGTCTTTGTTTGATATAATATGGTTCGAAACTAATTATTCAAAATAATATTCAGTTAACAAATTTAGATATCTCAAACATTTGTACAGTCCATAAGCTTTTACTGATAACTACATACGTACAAAATTATTATTGCTGCAAAAAAGTGAGTTTATATAGGTCTAAACGGTGGGAAGATGTCATATATCTACCGTACCCGAATGCTGGCATCTCGCAGGATGCGAGGTTACGTAACATATATTCCCCTCCTTGAGAGGGAAATTTAGAAAATCTGAAGGGATTTCAAATTTCTACATGGTAAAACTCTTTAAGAATGCTCTTTGTAAATTATTCAATTTCACTTTTCTATTCTTCGTTTTTATAATTGTTCAGTTCTCTAAAATATCATTGTTCAGGGGAATTGGATGTTAAAGAAAATTTTCACTTTTATAACATTTCGTGGTGATCATTTTAGATTCGCAGTACTCACTGACAAATATTTACTTAAATATCACTAATTAATATTAACCTTCTATTGTATTATCTGGCTTTCACTTGCGTTAGGGTAATTCACTGACAGCATCTTGAGAGGGGTTGTTGGATATGGGCATTAAATGTGTTATCTGGGCTAAATTGACCTTCTGCTTCTTTCCATGGATAGTTGCTGCTTCTTTCCAGATATGGTAAGCGCAACTACTGGAATTACTACGACTCCAGATGGTTTGGATGTCTGCTACTGATAAAGCTTTTTAGTGGTTGTTAATGGTGGTCATGGCTGACTCTAGTAATGGCTGTAATATAAGCGTAATGGCTACTTCTACTAAATGATATAACTTCGTGTTGAATAAGCTGTTGTATTGTAACTTTTTATTTTATAAAGCTTAACATGGGCTAAATAGTCTAGAATAACGGTTATATTATGGCCATGTCGTCATTGGCTCGCCGGCATGATCAAACTTTAATTATACAACTTTTGGCATGGTAGAGAAAACCATAGTCGTAGCCTTGAATACAGTTAATCTAGTGGCATATGTTTGGATTTGGTGTATAGTTTAAATTATCAAGCTAAATTATATGTATGGTGTTAGCTGCTGACAACTAAATTGATGGACAATTGCTACTCCCTTTTAGTCCGCTTACTGGTAAGAGCAATTTTAGCTGACATGATTATAATATTTATGGTAAAAACAAAACTGATACTTATACTATTTGCAAATATTTGCAGGGAATGCAACAGCTGTTCCTTCGAAATGCTGCAATTACTGAACTACTGTTCTTTACATTATTATGGGTCATAAGTTTTGATATCATAAGTTTAGTTTTTATCTCGTCTTCCTTCTAGGACAAGTCACTATTGACTTGATGGCAATTCTAATTCAAGAACAGCCACCTTTTGCACAGTAGGGAAAGTTTACACCATTGACGCAGTCAAAGCTTCCCTGTTGGCATCATTTTAACACGACGGTGTTTTTTTTTTTTTTTTTTTTTTTTTTTTTTTAAATGCACGCATTATATTTTCAGCAGGTTTGTTATAAACTTCCTTACACCTCTCCTTCCATTTGCATAGTACTTTTTCAGCACCATCTGAAAACACGTCGTACTTCGTTTCGGGAAATATGCCTGTTTCTGCCTACCCATCTTCCACAAAACTTCATTCAACTATATTACTGAATGCGATTTTCGTCTATCATGAGTGGATTATTAGGGGTTTCCCTTATTCTGTTTAGTTTAGGTAATGGATTTTCCCAAAGCCCAAGTATCGTCACCTACATCTGCGTTCTTTATCTTCAGTTTGGTGGTATTGGTTAATTTACACTGGGAATTTCCCATATTGGTTCCTCAATGTCAATACATACGTGATCGACCATTTCAAAAAAATAGTTATATCCTAGACTGATGTCAAATATGGTAACTTAAAATACTTATAGGTGTAAAGCTAGTTCAAAATTAAATATGATTTTAATTTGGGCGCAAATGGTTCCCTTTTTCGTTATATTTCTATCATCACCGGTTTTCAATTTAATCCTCTCAGTGCCAATAATGTCCAATTTGGCTGAAGGCTATTCCCTTTTTGATTCTTTTGAATAATATCTTACTCCTTAAGAAGCAGGAGTCCCATGTGTTTAACAGTGCAACAGGTGGAATGTCTCCTACTTCGATGTGTATTCTGGGCACTTTTCTCTCCGGACCAATACCATACACATATTCCATTGAGCAGAATACGGTATGTTCAGCCCTATCACTCATTTTCTCTCCTTGTACGTTTTCCATAGTTGTTATGTTTTAGGTGTTTCTGGATTGTGTGGAATCATCCCCTCCACTAGTGTTCGACCTCCCGATTTGGGTAACTGTCTTCTTCGGTTTTCTTCTTTTTGGCTGCTTCGAAATATGATGTCTTCTCCTTTTGGTTGAGAGACGCATAAATGTATATGTAAGCTTTGGGACTGTGTATTCGGTGAGTTTTGTCTCCTCTCTGCCTGGTATTTTCATAATCATTATGGATCTTTGGCCATTTATTTATATTGTCGTTGGATCATCTTCTGTTTCTCTAATTGTTTCTGTTTTTCTTGCCATTGTTGGGTCCTTTCGTCCGCTCTCCGCCATTTGGATGGACATCTCCATCGATTGAGTTCCTATTTCATGGTCTTGTTCCGGTGCTATCCCGTTTTCCTAAAATTTCTAAAAGACCTTCGGTGGTTTGGTAACTTGAGGATTGCAGTAGTCTATTTAGTTTACGATGAAGTATGCTTGAACCTCTCGGAACAGTTCTTCATCAGGTATCTCAGAATTTAAACGTGTTAACTTAGTAATCCATTTAATTGTATTTCCCCAGTTTTATGTTTTCTCTTCGTTCATGAGTTGTGTGAACAAATAGATAATTCCTGCTCTTTACTTCTTTACGTTAATGACTGCAAAGTTTATTTAGACATTTAAATCTACAGAAGATAGATTCAAGCCGCTATAGCTTTCTTCCTTCAAGCCGCTATAGATTCTGTTGAAATGTGGTGGAATAATTGGTCACTGAAAGTAAAATTATGAAAAACTTCTGCAATGCGTTTCTTACTCAAAACCCATTCCACAAAATGTACGCACACATTACCCTAATATATTATATAATGGCAAGAAAATTACAAAGATCTGGATATCATATCATGAACTCTATTTTACTCCTCACATTTAATTCGTAACTTCTAAAGGACTCAAAGTTCTTGGACTTATTTACAGGTTTACCCATATTAAAGATTTCAGAGCTCTTCAGTCATATTTTCTCATTTGTGTACCTCCTACTATTGACTGCTATTCATCTTGTCTTTGGCTTGTGAAACCAACTATCTTATCTAAATTGTACAAAGTCCAAAAAAAGTTTATCACCATTGAACAACATAGGATACACATCTGCAACACAAATCTAACGTATACATTTTGGAGCAGCATTTGCTCTCTTGGCTGGAAACCATTTTCCCACCCGCCGTAGTAATATGACATGCAGAATTTCGACTGCCACTTATTTTCATCGATGTCTCAGGCACTCTCCATGAAACACTTCAAGAATTACGAAAATGTCGAAAAATGACTTCATGAACATAGACACACGAAAAAATTAAATGACTTAAATTTGATTTATACAACAACGCAGGGCACAATCAGAACCAACGACGTTTTCCGTTCTTTAACCTAATAGTACCCACACAAATTTCTCGTTCACAACATCATTTTTAACTCTCAAAACCGAGATTGATTTTGGCCCAGCGCTCTTGTATAGAGATTATCACTTTTTTACAATACTCTTCCTGTGCCACCAGATTTCTGCCTTAGTAAGAGTAAATTTCGAAAGGCTTATTATATGAATCTAGAATGAATGTTAAACATACATTATTTCCTATTGTATAATTCTTTGTTTTTGTTATTATTGTTATTTCACTTTGTTATAAGAACGATATAAAATTGTATCCGTGCCCCCCTACAATAAATAAATAAAAAATCAAATTAGCATTTCTTCCTTTTAACTTATCAAGTTTAACCAATCGATGTGATGTGATTTTATCATTTTCTTATGACTTGTTATAGTTTTTTTTTGGTAGCGTATTTTCACACGAATTTATAACAAAAATAACCATAATTGCGTATCTGGTTCTTGATTAGGTGATATCAGCCTACTGCGCTTCATGTTATTCCTTTATTTAAGACGTAATCGTAGTAAGACGTCATCGTCTTCTTCTGCACCAGTCGTCTTCTAGGAAGAGCGTTAGTTCTAGTAAATACTTCGATTGGTTGGCCTCATGGATACTATGTTTCCACCTTGGGACGTGATAGTAGTAGTTAATTCGTAATTCCTTAGACGATTTATTTCTATTCAAAGTATTTGTCAACCTCTGCACATTATCTACCATTTCGCTCCTATGAAATTCCAACACATACATTGCTTCCGATCCATCTCGAGCATTATAATAGAACTTTGCGTTTGTTTCATGGACATCTTCGTGTGCTGGATTTGCTTTAGTTACTTCTCTCATTATTGCTTCTCTGCACTATTTTTTTAGGACTTGTTTATGTTCAAGATGTAGTTAACTAAAAGATTTCTTGATTCGCTCTATTTTGTCCATAGTTATCTCACTGATGGTGTATATATTCATTGGATAGCCTTCTCTTGTACTCCCTTTTGATTAGCAGACGTCACACTCCATCACCGTGAATGAGATAATGGTGTTTTCGTCAGGGGTAGTTAATGTGTCCTTAAGTTTATTTGTATAGAGTTTCAAGTCATTGAATCCAATGTTTCATTCCTTTTCTGTATTCTTCCAGTCTAGTGCTAATGTTGTATTCAAATTTATTTAGCGTGTGGTGCATACTATTGAAATCCTTATTTTGATCACTGAATTTATGTTCAAGGTTCTGCTTTTGGTTACTGAACTTCTGCGCCAAAACGTGCATTCGCTCACTGAACTTCTCCTTCAAGTCCTGCTCTTGGTCACTGAACTTCTGGTCATGGTCCTGCTTTAGGTCCTGATTTGTTTACACAAAATCTGATCGAGGTTCTGCCTCAAGTCACGGAATATATTGTCCTGCTTTTGGGACCTTTTGTCTTGGTCATCGAACATCTGTAGCAGCAGCTGTAAACAGCGCGAGTTACCAGGTTTTTATTTCCCTTGCTCCACTTCGTGTCCAGCAGCCCCTTGTACAGTAAGTTCAATTTGCTCTGACCCTTCTTTTATATTCCCTTATTCTACTACTTCTCCGGCAAGCTAGCGTGTTGCCAGTCGTCTATATTCCAGGTATTCATTCTGTACTCATATCATCTACTATATACCTTTCCATCTCATAAGTATCTGTTTCACACTATAAACCTCGAAGATTATCTTGTAGCTGCAGCTGGAGTTCCTTCTACAAAACTCGGTTAAATATATGCTCAAATACCGACCACCTAAGTTGAGCGCCATATATAAAATATACTTAATGCCCCGAGTACCTACATATCACTCTAATTATACATTATTATTAACGAAGCACTTAAAATATTCTTACTCTCCGACTATGGGCGTAGGATTTGAGTTTTAATCTGTGAGGCAATATAATATTAATAAGGACTTACACACCCGGGATAACCATAAATATAAACTACAGAGTATATATTTATGTGGCCTGTCATCCTACCTGAAGGAATCAAAGGGATGTAAGTCAAAGAACAGTGATAGAAAAGGGCGTAAGAAGATTACCTTAAGCACCCTTATCGGTGCTCCTTTCACTTTGCAAGTCCAAACAGAATCAGCTATGACACATAGTTTGCGCTTGCTATAGGTACATAGACATAGACATTAGAAGTAAATTAGACCCACTCTTGAGAGGTGTAGCAAACTTAATTAAAATATGTATTATCATATATGTCTTTGGTATATATATCAAAGACGTCAAGCGAACATGTCAACTGTCGGGTCACCAGAGCCTCCACAAGCGCACAAGTTGAGCAAAACTCAGAAAACACTTATTTAGAACAGATTCATGTGATTCGATTTATCCTTTCGTAAGGGCGTCAGTGTTAATGAAACTCATCAACACTTAATGGAAGTGTATGGTGATGATGCACTGTCGCATCGACAGGTAACACGATGAATAAGTGTGGTAAAACAAACGTCAAAGACGAGCCTAGAAGTTGTCGACCAATAACAGCAACGTCACCTGAAGTCGTGGAAATTGTTCAAAAATTGGTAATGTCCGATCGACGAAAAAAATGTTAGAGAAATAGCGGAGGAAGTAAGGATTGATATTCATAGTGTTTGGGATATTCTACACCAACACCTTCGACTCACAAAGGTCTGTTCCAGATGGGTTCCTCTCAATTAGAACGTTTTTCAGAAGCAAACTCGGGTGCAAATGTGTCAGGAAAATTTGGATTTTTTTTTGGAATTACATAACTACTTTTACCAGCATGTAGTGACAGGGAATGAAACATGGGCTTCCTGGTATGACCCATAATCTAAACATGAGTCCATACAGTGGAAGCATCAGGGCTCACCAACTCCAAAATATTTAGGACAAAGAAATCGGCTGGCAAGCTTATGGTAACTGTCTTCTGAGACAGGGAATAATTTTTTTTCCTTGAAGCTACACCAAAGAGACATACCATCACAGGGACTACTTACAAAAAACACTTGGTGATTTACGCCGAGCTGTTCAGAATAAACGACGTCGAGGTGCAAATCGTCGAATTTTGCTTCTTCATGACAATGCGTCTGCACACATCTTGAGCAGGTTGCTATCACAGAACAGGAAATGACTCTACTTTTCCACCCACCCTACAGTCCTGACCTAGCTCCAAGTGATTATTATCTGTTTCGTCATACCTCAGCGGCCTGCGATTGTCAACTGACAAGTAGGTAATGGATGCTGAGATTCAGTTCTTTGACTGCAAGGAAAAATCTTTTTATGTTGAAGGCATTGAGTCACTTGGAACAAGATGGAGAAGATGTGTACAACTGGAAGGTGACTACACTAAAAAATAATAACGTTTTTTTTCAGCTCATTGGTTTTGTATGAGCTCCTGCGTAACCTAGTCGGTTGCACACCCGACTTCAATGTAAGCGGTTACGGCTTACATTCCCGGTGAAGACTAAAATAAAATTCGGTGTTGACACAGCTTCGTGAGGACAATTGGCTAGCTGCTGTGAATAAAAAACAGAGTTTCGGCTCTCGTCTCCCAATCCGTGTGGTCAGCGTGGGAGCAGTAGATTAACTCCTCCCTTCCGGGAGAGGTTAGTAGTTCAAATATGGCTGTGAATATATA
>JAGDQP010004127.1:0-75733 GCA_022664845.1 Lepisma saccharinum | reverse complement strand
ATATATATATCAAATAAATACATTACGAATAATATATATATATATATATATATATATATATACAGGGTGGTAAGGTTACGGACCGACAAACTTCGGGAGGTGATAGTACAGTGAAAAATAAAGAAAAAAAGTTCCCGGGAACGGGGGGAAATTCCGAGGCGTTACGGAGCTACAGCCTGCCGAAAGCGTCGGAAAATGAACTTCAGAGCGGATGAAAAATGAATGGCTATCAAAAATGAATATAGGAAAACGCTACGAGCAGGACGTAAAGGATCCCCCAAGGGAAGTAAGGGATTCTCAGAAAGTCTTCGAAGTAAAGATAGGTCGAAAAGACCACAAATGGGATTAGTTGGCACGAGGCAACAAGAATTCATTGCAGGCACATCGATATCTCAACGAGAATTAATATTATGGCCATTTTTATAAAATAATGCGTGGTTGCATATCAGACAGGGGTGATAATTCAATACAGTCAACGAGCGTTTGACTTATTTATTAGCAATGAGAGAGACTAGGAGTTTCCAGTTGGATGGTGGTTAGTACGAATATATCAACAGCTGCAGTGTAGTAAAAAAGACGTCCTCGTTGGTCGAGTGGTCAGTGCTATCAGGCGTCCGTAACGTTACAGCAGTCTTACATTGAAGCCCGCCTGGAAAAGAATCAGGCGTATGATTAAAGCGTAACAGAATGCAAAGGATGGACCGAGGGTATTACTTAATGAAGAGTCACGTTCGGCTGTGTAGTAAAAAGAACACAATGTAATACAGCAGCCAAAGAAGGATGACATTAAATAAAGAAAACAAACACGCGTGTATACTAGAAATCAGGTGTAAGTAGAGTACTAGCACTTTTCTACTCCGCCATAGGGAAAATAGCATAGTGTTCAACAGACCGTAACTAAAAATTAGGGTGCCACCCCACCGTATCGAATTGAATGATATTACTTTTTGAATCAAGTGTGACCACAGCGAGGCAAATGAATGATGGAATTAAAAATTATTTGAATTAAAATATTTTATTGTAATGTTTTTATTATTGAGAAGGGAAGATAAATGAAATAATGCAGATTGTGGAGATTCAATTTCTAACGACATGCTAAGATTTCAATACCATTCCAAGATTGATCTTTCAAGAGTCTTTTTCTCCCGATCAATCTTAAGAATTTTGATTTGAGCCGAACCTACGTATGTCTTCGAAGTGTCCTTTTAATAAAATCGCCAAGATAATATTGACCTAGAGTTCTGGACTTCAGCCGGAAATCGAACTGACACCCATTTTGTTAGCCTTCCTGTATGCTAGATTAAAGAAACGAACCCAGGTGAATTTGCACGGGAATCTCTCAGACTGATCCACAAGTTGCAATAATAATGTCTAACAAGGAAAATTTACTGTCTATGCCCTCCCTATGTAGTGACAGACAAGGTAATGTAACGTAAGATCTTAACGCAGACGAGGAATTCTTGAAATTTAACTTCCAGAATATAAGTCTGGTTTGCCGTAATGTTGTCAAGTTCCGGATACCGGAACTGCCTCGGAGTGAATTGGAGTCGGGGTCAAGACTCGAACCTGCGTGCTTTTGGAAGTATTTTTGTGTTAGCTGAGTTGCCACAGAGAAAATAAAGGTTTCCAATCATACTATGAGAGTACATAAAATGTTTAATTATTCTTATATTGTCCTAGAGTTTTGGACTCTATGCTTGCAAATGAAAATTAATGGCCAAACCCTGTCTCGTGTCGTGACGGCGATGAGCTAAACCAAAGTACTGCCTATGCCCTTCCTATGTAGTGAGATACGTGCTATTGGACCCTTGTTTAAAAAAGTAGCTAATTCCATTTAATGTAAAGGGAAACTAGGCGTTACGTTGGCGATGGACCTTTTCAAAGAATGCCTAATCTCGTCACATGTTGTGTGGAACTAATGTTACGGTGGCGATGAACTAAATTATTGCTAAAAAGAAGCTAAGTTAAATTCATGTCATGGGAAAGTTGGTGTTACTGTGGCGATGAATAATTTGAAAAATATGCCTAATCCCTTCGCATGTTGTGGGGAACTAATGTTACGGTGGCGATGAACTAAACTAAAGTACTGCCAATGCCCATCCTATATTGTGACGATCCATGTTGTTACTGCTACGATGAACTTGAAGAATTTTTCGCAATGCGAAAAGTACATTATTTTGCACGAGTGTAGCAACGTTTCCCACTTGACCAAGGAGAAAAAGAGTACTTGGTGTGCCGAAAGGAATCCAAAAGATTTGAATTACATTGTTAATGTTAATGAAGTCTGTTGCGTCGATAAACGTTTGATAATTTTATCGATTTTATTAGACTATACAAGATTCGCGTCTATTGAGCATCCGAGAGGGAGAAACGGTTGGATGATTTAAGTTGAGGAAACGGTTGTATGCGGGTGACTACGTAATTTTGGTGAAAACAGCTGTCGGAATGAAATTCATGATGCATGTTGAGGAGTAAAGGGGGATATTTTAAGTGAAGCTGTAACGTTAACAGGTGGGCCTTTAAAAAAATGCAATTTGCTCTTTAAACTCTTTGAGGAAAGAGAGGGGGAAGCAAAGGGAAATAAGACAAACATATGTTTCAGTTTGAGTGTTTGAGCGTCATTACTTGATGAGTGTTTGTTGGTGATAGAACTGTTTTGTGATAACTGTGTCTTTGTTATCAAGAACTGAGATAATTGGTAGGTACATTTAGATAATTGGTATTATTTTGTTTATTTCATGGTACAGAAACTTAAATTAAGTTTCATTTTTAAAATTGAGAATCCCAAAAAAAAATCAAAGCATGCAAAAAGCGAATTTTAAGGAAGAGTACATATACAATGCCCGGAATGTATTAAGTCACTTCTGAAATGAATTAAATGTAATGTCCACATAAATACAGGGAGGCTTAGTATGTAACTGTGAGCTTTGATGGGATATAATTGTTGATTTAGCAAGGTTATTCCAATTATATGTTTGATGAGACTGAAAGCCTCAAAACGGTCAGCCGTGGGGATCGAACTTGAGACCTTTTGAATGCTAGCTTCCTTTGCTGATGGAACACATGAACGTTGATTCTTTCTTAAATAAGGATAAGATGTTGCTACTATTCAAGAAAAATAAAAATAATTAGAACTACTGTCGGAGTGTGGCAGGTTTAATTTTATTTTGGCTTACATCTGGTTGATATTTACGTACTTTCAAATTGATGCAACTTTTTAAAAAAGTGGTACGAGAGAAACTAGTGTTACAATTGTAATAGCGGCGGTAGGCTATCGTCTCAACGGTCTCGGGTTCGAGTCCCGTCAGGGGCATGTGTGTGGATTTTAACACTTAACAGCTAAAGGCAAATCGTGACGGGCCGAAGTCCAAAGTTTCTAAAATTGGATCATATAAAAATAAAGTTTAAAGTAAAGAATAAAATATTATATATGACTGGATAAATGCAAAAGCCCATGGCTTGTTGAACCGTGTGGACGCTGAATTAAATATTTGGTTAGGAGCCCACTTTAGAAAGAAGAACTATAGGTTTATAGTTAAACTATACTTTTTGAAAGGTTGTTAATAACCATTTTGAGCAGTTTCCTTTGTAAAAGGAATGTATAATATAGTTTATGGTTATTTAGTTTAAACGTGTGGCAGAAATTTTCTAATGTGATGGAAAAGTAAGAAAGGTGAATAGATTATAACTTTTGAACGGAGAGACATAGAAGCTTCAGGTTTACACTAGTGTTCATTAAAAAAAACTAGCGCGTAAATATACAAAAGATGGTCCTTATTCCGAAATTTCCGGATAAAGTCATTTTCGGAATAGTCATTTCCGGATGTCGGAAAAATTCGGGAGCTTCAGAAGAATGTTTCTTTAAATAAATATTGTGGACGAAAAATAATTTTGAATCCCATTTAAGCGAAAGAGCTGAAATTTGGCACAAAGATGGATACTAAAATTATTGAGCATACATGAATTTTTAATGTTGTTGATTAAATGCATTTAAGTATTTTAGAATTAAAATAGTTTTATTATTATTCTTTACAGATTGAAACTCATTTCCTGTGGAATTGAAGTTTGACATTGAAACTAATAACGAGCTATTTTGAAGCATTAATGGAAACCTATACTTTTAATACAAATTTCAATTTGTAAAGTAAATTGAAGCTAAGTTTCTGCGGATGCGCATCATCCTGTAGGGTTCAGAAGCAGTTAGGCATTGCTGAACATTTCAAGGATAGTTTGGTGGTAAACACATTGTTCAGTGTTGTTGCTATGGAAGGTACACGCTTCGCAAAAATCATAAATGAAAACGAATCCTGTTTTTGCACTGCGGACTTCATATTTTTTTATTGTTTTGAAGAAATGCTAAA
This sequence comes from Lepisma saccharinum, assembly GCA_022664845.1. NCBI lineage: Eukaryota > Metazoa > Arthropoda > Insecta > Zygentoma > Lepismatidae > Lepisma > Lepisma saccharinum. The sequence goes on along the minus strand of JAGDQP010004127.1, from coordinate 71,372 downwards.
AGACTTTAACATTGAAAACAATCTTAAATGTATGTTTTGTTATTATATGTTCGAAGAAGAAAAAGGTGGATGTACTTGTGGACAATTTGAGAACAACGAATATGTGCTGCATGTACTAACAAATCCAGATTCCGTTTACGTATTTTATGAACTGTTTAAAAACCTACATTTCTGTACGCGAATGAATTTTGTACAATTCCATCGTTGTGTATCAAGAGTGGTATCCCGGCATTTGGACAATGTTCGCAGTATCCTGCAAGCAAAAGTGAACAAAGTGAGTGAAGAACGGTATAAAATCCCAGTACTAGTGGAACATAAAATAATTAGTATGGACTTTTTAATATTACGAATGAGAAATCTAAGTATTTTGCCACAGTCAATTCGTCTGGGCTAACCATAATTGTAATGTTTTTGTTTTATTTAATAGAACACGTGTTTTTTTTATTTGCATTTCCCAGATTTCGTATGTATCGAGAATGACATACCCTTTATTTAAGGAGGGATGGAGCTGGAATGTGCGAAAGACACCTTTGATTGTACGTTTGGTGTCACTGTGGATGCATTTGTCTTTATTTATGAATGCAAGATTAACAAACACCAAATATTAGAATTTTAAGTGCAAGATCCTACAATACACAATTCTATGAACGTGATTGACAACCCCATGCAAAATGAAGTGATATTTGGTTTTCCTGTGAACTATTCTTTTATAGCGGATAGTACTTGAACTTAAAGACTTTTTTATATTCAGTGATGAAAGTGAACCTTAAATTACTTTATTGAATGAAGTGATGTAAATTATAGTGATAGTGGTGGTTTTCTTTTTTAAATAAATACTAAAGCAAAATAGGAACTTGTTTTATTTTTTATGTTCATTAAGAACCATGCTCAGGTATGTTCATTAAGAACCATACTTCCAACAGCATATTCAGCAAATTTAAATTAGACAGGTAACTACCACCCTAACCCCTACTTTATCTATCATCGACCCTATTATATCCTGCCATGAGTTACTTATTTTTTCATTTAGTTCGTATTTTATTTTATTTGCCAAGTTCGAATTCTCCTAATTTCTTGTTCTCTAAAATGAACACCGAACCTTTAAATTACTTAAAAGCCAATTCTCTTAAATGTTTCGAAATGTTGTTATAACAAAATTCAAATTCCGTTGAGTCATTTGATCTATAAAATTTTCATTATGCACTCTTCTCCATTCTCCAGTCGTTTCGGCCCCTAGATCTTTCGCAAGACCTTATTTTCAAACACTTCCAAGCTCTAGAGTGAATAGAAACATATTTGTGGCACACAAACTACATTACATACTTCTGCTAAGATCACGGTGTTACTTTGGAGGGAGTCTGCTTTTGGATGTCCACAATTTACATCATTTATAACTACCCAAGCCAGATTTACCTATAGTTTTCAAAGCATTACGTATCTATTAATCAAGTACTACAAAGCTGATGGTTTCGTTTGATAAATGAATTTTACATGATTTTGTTGGTATCTTCTAAGCCTCCTTAGCGGAAGGCACTGTGTTGGTAACTTTATTTTATATAGTTCCATCATTAGGTAATAAGTTTTAAATTGAAGCCTATTAATTAGCATGCCCCAAATCGGACATGAACCCGCAACCTCACGAAAGACAGCCCCCCACGCGTTTAGTCAAAAGGACTGCACGGTTGGAAAAATAACACTGCTTAAACTCATATGGCTTCATCTTGAGTCACCCCCAAAATAGTTTTGCGAACAGTATTTGTGAGAAATCTAATAATTACGAGGTGCTAGCAATTTTTGAAAAGCCAAATTTGTTCTACTCAACCTATTGGAACTGAAAATAGTTAGCTGCAGATTGGCCTCCTTAATCCTTTTCGCGTACCTATCTAGGAAAATAACTTCAAAAATATATCCTCGGACGCGGGTAGCACATAGAACGTCTGTCAAAAGCTGCCTTAACCCTATAACTTCCCGGACTGTGTAAAACTTTATTTTATATGATCCTTTGAAAAAACTTAAAAGTTCACATTTGTAAAATAATAATAATTAAGAAAATTCAAATTTATCCTACACGCATTGTAACAACACAAGACAAGTAAATGAAGATTGCAAACCAAGTAGAACTTAAATAATATTGGATATTGGTTTGTCACAATTAGACCATTTACAGTTTTTTTTTAAAAAAATCTCAAACATCGGAACCTAAACTAAAAAGCCGTTGACCTAACCATAAGACGTAGGGATATCCAGCTGAGATTGTCAGAGTATGCGTCATGTAGGAAAGACACGTTTTGAAATCATTTACTAGCTTCAGTTTATTCTTTAAAGAATAGAAGTGTGAAACGCACCGTACGTCGAATAAATTTCTAATCTTGTACTTTGCAATCCTAGTAACTGGTACGCCATATTCTGTAATATAGCTTGTGGTAACGTCACACACTCATGATTAAAATTATCCAAGTCCATTGCACATTTTCTACATAGAAACAAGTACTTTGGCGACCAGAGTTCAATTGCTTTAATTGTACATTGTTCCGTTGTTGGTTGACTTCTTGACACTTGCACTGCTTAGAACTAGTTTCCAATAAAGGTTGAGGAACTGGTAATCTGTATTTCTCCACTACAGGTCGGTACTATCGTTAAACAAAAGAAAATACATGATACAACTAGTCTTGCCGACGCCTGGTCAATGTCTACCAAGTTATATTTTCTCTTAATGTTATATTTACATTGGCGATAACTTGTTTCGTTCTTAAGATTTTAAGGTCTTTGGGTCAGGCCAAATTAATTTTTTAAAACCAGTAAAATACATACGTATCGACACTCAAAGCTTATATGATACTAACAGTATACGAAAAATGCCTTCAGCATACTCCAATAATTTGAAGTCATCCCTTAACGGTAGAAAACCCAACAAGCAAGAAAGACAGGTGTTTTAAAGAAACATAAGGTGCAATATTTAACATGTACATTCTGTATTTATCTTTTTCAAGACGAAACTATCATATAGGTGAAAAATATGTACGCAAATGATATATATTTTTCCCCATAGTTAGCCACTTAATTTTGAGGTCTATATACACCCACAATACCAGCTGAAATTGTAATACAGCTGTAATTATAAATCTTATTATCTGTAATTATAAATCGCACCTCTGAGTAAGGATGAATATCATACAGCAAATTTTTTATTCCAAACAGTAACAAGCTCTTCACATACGATGTACTATAATGAACGCAGTCTAGTTTTGCCTTTTCCGTCAAGGGAATGTTCCATAATTCTCATCCTGTAGATCTAAATTTTCAAATTTATATGTATTGTCATTTCAAAACATCATATCAATCACAAAACTCAATCATCCAGCCTCTCTGAACATGTCTAACATTTCATGTTTCTATTAGATTTTCATCGGTTACAGAGATGTTAATTGTTTTCAAAGAGCTATCCATTTTGATAGCTTATTGTCGGATACTAACAAGAAAAGATATCTCCACGATAGCAGAAAGAAAAAGAAGAACTTGCATTTGCTATGGAACAGAAATAAAACGACTTGAAAATTTGAAACTAACTTCTTTTGAAATGTGTTTCCATTTCGAGAAACTGTATTAATATTTCTTTCATCCATACTTTTGTTTTGAACTAATATGATGTTCCCTCCATATTTAATTCTTTTTTGTCTTTCTGACTAACAAGAATTACAACAGTCTTAGATTTCTTTAGTTTCACTCGACATATAAATGTCTTTTCTGACTAGCAAGAATTACAATAGCCTTAGATTCTTTAGTTTAACTGAAAATAAAAATGCATTTTCTGACTGCTCCCTAAACATTGAACATTTTTCTCGATCAAATGATTGTTTCAGTTTACTAATGATTGTTTTAGAGACAACAACACAACATCTCAAAGAACGTCTAAACAAAATTGCAAATTTCATAGCGTCTAAACAAGAAATAGAACTTGCAATAACAAGAGTTGTGAAATGCTGCTGAATTGTGTTATTATGCGGGTGTAGATCTAACTAGCAACAATGGAGGTAGCTTGGCTGATGTCGATACATTTCAAAAGTATTTTGGATATAAATATCAAATAATTGTTTATTGTCGTGTTGAAAAAACCCGTCAATATGAGAATATGTATGTTGGTCCAGCAGCAAAGAGAAAGATCTTTTTCCAATATGAAGACAATCATTATGACGTCATCGAGACTATAACTTCATTTTTAGGGAGTAGAGGGTATTGTGATTATTGTTTTACCCCATATTAAAATCGACGGTTTCATAAATGTGAATATATATGTTGTCAATGTGAAATGTATCATCGAAACTCTGATAAGTGTTGAGGAAAGTAAAGTTTATTGTGATAAGTGTAATCGTATTTTTGTAAAAAAATAAGAAACAAACGCTCACATCATAAGAAAATAATTTCAAGACATAAAAAGAAAATTACAAAGTCCGAAAAGTAAAGATAAATATTCAACATATACAAAATATATTTCATACTTTTAAAAAATCAAAACATAAAAGCTGACAACACAAAAAGAAAAATTTCAAGACATACAAAACAAAATTACACGTACAAAAAGTAAAGTTGGGATTTAAGAAAACAATCCTAACATGCAAAAAAAACATTTGATATAATAAATACCATCGCGAAAGAATATTTTTCATGCTAGGTTAGTTTGAGCACATGTCATCTGGAACAAAAGTTAATAAAATTTACCTATGCAACACTGATGCAACATCTCAATTGCAACACTGTGTGCCCATCCCAAAAAAACACTAGTAAACGAGTAGGTATTTTTGTTAACCATGCTGCCAACTCAGAATAAATTGTAAAATTTAATTAATGAAAAAAACTGTTAATAGAGTTGAAAATTATGAAAAGTTTAAAACACTATCACTTGATATAAAAAACGAGTTGTGAAACATACGAGTTGAGAGAATACCTACTCGTTTACTACTGTTGTTTTAGTGGGATGGGGACACAGTGTTGCATAGGTAAATTTTATTAACATTTATTCCAGACGTCAGGTGCTTAAACTAACCTAGCATAAAAACAATATTCTTTCCCGATTGTATTTATTATGTCAAATGTTTCTTTTGCATGTTAGGATTGTTTTCTTAGAACCCAACTTTACTTTTTGAACGTGTAATTTTGTTTTTATATGTTTTGAAATTTTTCTTTTTGTGTTGTCAGCTTTTATGTTTTCATTTTTTAAAAGTATGAAATATGTTTTCAGATTTTATATTTTGTATATGTTGAATATTTATCTTAACTTTTCGGACTTGTAATTTTCTTTTTATGTCTTGAAATTACTTTCTTATGATGTGAGCGTTTGTTTCTTATTTTTTACAAAAGTACGATTACACTTATCACAATAAACTTTACTTTCCTCAACACTTATCAGAGTTTGGATGATACATTTCACATTGACTACATATATATTCACATTTATGAAAACGTCGTTTTGAATATGGCGTAAGACAATAATCACAATACCCTCTACTCCCTAAAAATGAAGTTAGTCTCGATGACGTTATAATGGTTGTCTTCATATTGGAAAAAGATCTTTCTCTTTGCTGCTGGACCAACATACATATTCTCATATTGACGGGTTTTTTCAACACGACAATAAACAATTATTTGATATTTATATCCAAAATACTTTTGAAATGTATCGACATCAGCCAAGCTACCTCCATTGTTGCTAGTTAGATCTACACCCGCATAATAACACAATTCAGCAGCATTTCACAACTCTTGTTATTGCAAGTTCTATTTCTTGTTTAGACGCTATGAAATTTGCAATTTTGTTTAGACGTTCTTTGAGATGTTGTGTTGTTGTCTCTAAAACAATCATTAGTAAACTGAAACAATCATTTGATCGAGAAAAATGTTCAATGTTTAGGGAGCAGTCAGAAAATGCATTTTTATTTTCAGTTAAACTAAAGAATCTAAGGCTATTGTAATTCTTGCTAGTCAGAAAAGACATTTATATGTCGAGTGAAACTAAAGAAATCTAAGACTGTTGTAATTCTTGTTAGTCAGAAAGACAAAAAAGAATTAAATATGGAGGGAACATCATATTAGTTCAAAACAAAAGTATGGATGAAAGAAATATTAATACAGTTTCTCGAAATGGAAACACATTTCAAAAGAAGTTAGTTTCAAATTTTCAAGTCGTTTTATTTCTGTTCCATAGCAAATGCAAGTTCTTCTTTTTCTTTCTGCTATCGTGGAGATATCTTTTCTTGTTAGTATCCGACAATAAGCTATCAAAATGGATAGCTCTTTGAAAACAATTAACATCCCTGTAACCGATGAAAATCTAATAGAAACATGAAATTTTAGACATGTTCAAAGAGGCTGGATGATTGAGTTTTTTGATTGATATGACGTTTTGAAATGACAATACATATAAATTTGAAAATTTAAATCTACAAAATGAGAATTATGGAACATTCCCTTGACGGAAAAGGCAAAACTACTCTGCGTTCATTATAGTACATCGTATGTGAAGAGCTTGTTACTGTTTGGAATAAAGAATTTGCTGTATGATATTCATCCTTACTCAGAGGTGCGATTTATAATTACAGATAATAAGGGAGCTGTATTACAATTTCAGCTGGTATTGTGGATGTATATAGACCTCAAAGTTATTTGGCTAACTATGGGGAAAAATATATATCATTTGCGTACATATTTTTCACCTATATGATAGTTTCGTCTCGAAAAAATAAAGACAGAATGTACATGTTAAATATTGCACCTTATGCTTCTTTAACCCACCTGTCTTTCTTGCTTGTTGGGTTTTCTACCGTTAAGGGATGACTTCAAATTATTGGAGTATGCTGAAGGCATTTTTCGTATACTGTACATTAAGATAAAATATAACTTTGGTAGGCATTGACCAGGCGTTCGCAAGACTAGTTGTATCATGTATTTTCTTTTGTTTAACGATAGTACCGACCTGTAGTGGAGAAATATAGATTACCAGTTCCTCAACCTTTATTGGAAACTAGTTCTAAGCAGTGCAAGTGTCAAGAAATCAACCAACAACGGAACAATGTACAATTAAAGCAATTGAACTCTGGTCGCCAAAGTACTTGCTTCTATGTAGAAAATGTGCAATGGACTTGGATAATTTTAATCATGAGTGTGTGACGTTACCACAAGTTATATTACAGAATATGGCGTACCAGTTACTAGGATTGCAAAGTACAAGATTAGAAATTTATTCGACGTACGGTGCGTTTCACACTTCTATTCTTTAAAGAATAAACTGAAGCTAGTAAATGATTTCAAAACGTGTCTTTCCTACATGACGCATACTCTGACAATCTCAGCTGGATATCCCTACGTCTTATGGTTAGGTCAACGGCTTTTTAGTTTAGGTTCCGATGTTTGAGATTTTTTTTTAAAAAAACTGTAAATGGTCTAATTGTGACAAACCAATATCCAATATTATTTAAGTTCTACTTGGTTTGCAATCTTCATTTACTTGTCTTGTGTTGTTACAATGCGTGTAGGATAAATTTGAATTTTCTTAATTATTATTATTTTACAAATGTGAACTTTTAAGTTTTTTCAAAGGATCATATAAAATAAAGTTTTACACAGTCCGGGAAGTTATAGGGTTAAGGCAGCTTTTGACAGACGTTCTATGTGCTACCCGCGTCCGAGGATATATTTTTGAAGTTATTTTCCTAGATAGGTACGCGAAAAGGATTAAGGAGGCCAATCTGCAGCTAACTATTTTCAGTTCCAATAGGTTGAGTAGAACAAATTTGGCTTTTCAAAAATTGCTAGCACCTCGTAATTATTAGATTTCTCACAAATACTGTTCGCAAAACTATTTTGGGGGTGACTCAAGATGAAGCCATATGAGTTTAAGCAGTGTTATTTTTCCAACCGTGCAGTCCTTTTGACTAAACGCGTGGGGGGCTGTCTTTCGTGAGGTTGCGGGTTCATGTCCGATTTGGGGCATGCTAATTAATAGGCTTCAATTTAAAACTTATTACCTAATGATGGAACTATATAAAATAAAGTTACCAACACAGTGCCTTCCGCTAAGGAGGCTTAGAAGATACGAACAAAATCATGAGAAACTCATTTATCAAAAGAAACCATCAGCTTTGTAGTACTTGATTCATAGATACGTTATGCTTTGAAAACTATAGGTAAATCTGGCTTGGGTAGTGATAAATGATGTAAATTGTGGACATCCAAAAGCAGACTCCCTCCAAAGTAACACCGTGATCTTAGCAGAAGTATGTAATGTAGTTTGTGTGCCACAAGTATGTTTCTATTCACTCTAGAGCTTGGAAGTGTTTGAAAATAAGGTCTTGCGAAAGATCTAGGGGCCGAAACGACTGGAGAATGGAGAAGAGTGCATAATGAAAATTTTATAGATCAAATGACTCAACGGAATTTGAATTTTGTTATAACAACATTTCGAAACATTTAAGAGAATTGGCTTTTAAGTAATTTAAAGGTTCGGTGTTCATTGTAGAGAACAAGAAATTAGGAGAATTCGAACTTGGCAAATAAAATAAAATACGAACTAAATGAAAAAATAAGTAACTCATGGCAGGATATAATAGGGTCGATGATAGATAAAGTAGGGGTTAGGGTGGTAGTTACCTGTCTAATTTAAATTTGCTGAATATGCTGTTGGAAGTATGGTTCTTAATGAACATACCTGAGCATGGTTCTTAATGAACATAAAAAATAAAACAAGTTCCTATTTTGCTTTAGTATTTATTTAAAAAAGAAAACCACCACTATCACTATAATTTACATCACTTCATTCAATAAAGTAATTTAAGGTTCACTTTCATCACTGAATATAAAAAAGTCTTTAAGTTCAAGTACTATCCGCTATAAAAGAATAGTTCACAGGAAAACCAAATATCACTTCATTTTGCATGGGGTTGTCAATCACGTTCATAGAATTGTGTATTGTAGGATCTTGCACTTAAAATTCTAATATTTGGTGTTTGTTAATCTTGCATTCATAAATAAAGACAAATGCATCCACAGTGACACCAAACGTACAATCAAAGGTGTCTTTCGCACATTCCAGCTCCATGCCTCCTTAAATAAAGGGTATGTCATTCTCGATACATACGAAATCTGGGAAATGCAAATAAAAAAACACGTGTTCTATTAAATAAAACAAAAACATTACAATTATGGTTAGCCCAGACGAATTGACTGTGGCAAAATACTTAGATTTCTCATTCGTAATATTAAAAAGTCCATACTAATTATTTTATGTTCCACTAGTACTGGGATTTTATACCGTTCTTCACTCACTTTGTTCACTTTTGCTTGCAGGATACTGCGAACATTGTCCAAATGCCGGGATACCACTCTTGATACACAACGGTGGAACTGTACAAAATTCATTCGCGTACAGAAATGTAGGTTCTTAAACAGTTCATACAATACGTGAACGGAATCTGGATTTCTTAGTACATGCAGCACATATTCGTTGTTCTCAAATTGTCCACAAGTACATCCACCTTTTTCTTCTTCGAACATATAATAACAAAACATACATTTAAGATTGTTTTCAATGTTAAAGTCTTTTAGCATTTCTTCAAAACAATAAATAATATGAAGACCGCAATGCAAAAACAGGATTCGTTTTCATTTATGATTTTTGCGAAGCGTTGGCCTTCCATTGCAACAACACTGCACAATGTGTTTACCAAAAAATTATCTTTGAAATGTTCAGCAATGCCTAACTGCTTCTGAACCCTACAGGATGATGCGCATGCGCAGAAACTTAGCTTCAATTTACTTTACAAATTGAAATTTGTATTAAAAGTATAGGTGTCCACTAATGCTTTCAATCTGTAAAGGAAATGAGTTTCAATCTGTAAAGAATAATAATAAAACTATTTTAATTTTACAATATTTAAATGCATTTAATCAACAACATTAAAAATTCATGTATGCTCAATAATTTTAGTATCCATCTTTGTGCCAAATTTCAGCTCTTTCGCTTAAATGGGATTCAAAATTATTTTTCGTCCACAATATTTATTTAAAGAAACATTCTTCTGAAGCTCCCGAATTTTTCCGACATCCGGAAATGACTATTCCGAAAATGACTTTATCCGGAAATTCCGGAATAAGGACCATCTTTTGTATATTTACGCGCTAGTTTTTTTAATGAACACTAGTGTAAACCTGAAGCTTCTATGTCTCTCCGTTCAAAAGTTATAATCTATTCACCTTTCTTACTTTTCCATCACATTAGAAAATTTCTGCCACACGTTTAAACTAAATAACCATAAACTATATTATACATTCCTTTTAGGAACCCTAAACTGCCCAAAATGGTTATTAACAACCTTTCAAAAAGTATAGTTTAACTATAAACCTATAGTTCTTCTCTTTAAAGTGGGCTGATAACCAAATATTTAATTCAGCGTCCACACGGTTCAACTTGTCAACCACCTTGAGGTTCAACAAACCATGGGCTTTTGCATTTATCCCGTCAAATATATTATTTTATTCTTTACTTTAAACTGTATTTTTATATGGACCAATTTTATTAACTTTGGACTTCGGCCCGTCACGATTTGCCTTTAGCTGTTAAGTGTTAAAATCCACACACATGCCCCTGACGGGACTCGAAACCTAAGACCGTTGAGTCGATAGCCTACCGCCGCAGACCGGTCGACCACCCGGCCGGCTTTTATTCTTTACAATTGTAACACTAGTTTAACTCGTACCACTTTTTTAAAAAGTTGCACTAGTTTCCCTCGTACCACTTTTTTAAAAAGTTGCATCAATTTGAAAGTACGTAAATATCAACCAGATGCAAGCCAAAATAAAATTAAACCTGCCACACTCCGATAGCAGTTCTCATTATTTTTATTTTTCTTCAATGGTAGCAACATCTTATCCTTATTTAAGAAAGAATCAACGTTCATGTGTTCCATCAGCAAAGGAAACTAGCATTCAAAAGGTCTCAAGTTCGATCCCCACGACTGACCGTTTCGAGTCTTTCCGTTTCATCAAACACATAATTGGAATAACCTCGCTAAATCAACAATTATATCCCATCAAAGGTCAAAGTTACATACTAAGCCTCCCTGTATTTATGTGGACATTACATTTAATTCATTTCAGAAGTGACTTAATACATTTCGGGCATTGTATATGTACTCTTCCTTACAAATCGCTTTTTGCATGCTTTGATTTCTTTTTGGGATTCTCAATTTTAAAAATCAAGTTACGTTTCTGTACCATGAAAGAAACAAAATAATACCAATTATCTAAATGCACTTACCAATTATCTCAGTTATTGATAACAAAGACACAGTTATCACAAAACAGTTCTATCACCAACAAACACTCATCAAGTAATGACGCTCAAACACTCAAACTGAAACATATGTTTGTCTTATTTCCCTTTGCATCCCCCTCTCTTTCCTCAATGAGTTTAAAGAGCAAACTGAATTTTTTTAAATGCTCACCTGTTAACGTTACAGCGTCATTTAAAATATCCCCCTTTACTCCTCAACATGCATCATGAATTTCATTCCGACAGCTGTTGTCACCAAAATTACGTAGTCACCGCATGCAACCGCTTCTTCAACATAAATCATCCAACCGTTTCTCCCTCTCGGATGCTCAATAGACGCGAATCTTGTATAGTCTAATAAAATCGATAAAATTATCAAACGTTTATCGACGCAACAGACTTCCATAACATTACCAATGTAATTCAAATCTGTTGGATTCCATTCGGAACACCAAGTACTCTTTTTCTCCTTGGTCAAGTGGGAAACGTTGCTACACTCATGCAAAATAATGTACTTTTCGCATTGCGAAAAATTCTTCAAGTTCATCGTAGCAGTGACAACATGGATCGTCACAATATAGGATGGGCATTGGCAGTACTTTAGTTTAGTTCATCGCCACCGTAACATTAGTTCCCCAGAACAGGCGAAGGGATTAGGCATTTTTTCAAATTATTCATTGCCACAGTAACACCAACTTTCCCATAACATGAAACGAACTTATGCACTCTTTCTAAAGGTTAATCGCCACCGTACCATTAGTTCCCCACCACATGCGAAGGGATTAGGCATATTTTTCAAAATGTTTATCCTCACAGTAACACCTACTGTCCCATGACATGAAACGAACTTAACTACTTTTTTAACAATAATTTAGTTCATCGCCACCGTAACATTAGTTCCACACAACATGTGACGGGATTAGGGATTCTTTGAAAAGGTCCATTGCCACCGTAACACCAAGTTTCCCTTTACATGAAATGGACTTAGCTACTTTTTTTAAACAAGAGTCCAATAGCACGTCTCTCACTACATAGGAAGGGCAGAGGCAGTACTTTGGTTTAGTTCACCGCCGTCACGACACGAGACAAGGTTTAGCCATTAATTTTCATTTGCAAGCATAGAGTCCAAAACTCTAGGACAATATAAGAATAATTAAACATTTTATGTACTCTCATATTATGATTGGAAACCTTTATTTTCTCTGTGGCAACGCAGCTAACACAAAAATACTTCCAAAAGGCACCGACTCCAATTCACTCCGAGGCAGTTCCGGTATGCGAATCTTGACAAAATTACGATAAACCAGACTTATATTCAGGAAGTTAAATTTCAAGAATTCCTAGTCTGCGTTAAGATCTTACGTTACATTACCTTGTCTGTCACTACATAGGGAGGGCATAGACAGTAAATTTTCCTTGTTAGACATTATTATTGCAACTTGTGGATCAGTCTGAGCGATTCCCGTGCAAAATCACCTGGGTTCGTTTCTTTAATCTAGCATACAGGAAGGCTAACAAAATGGGTGTCAGTTCGATTCCCGGCTGAAGTCCAGAACTCTAGGTCAATATTATCTTGGTGATTTTATTAAAAGTACACTTCGAAGACATACGTAGGTTCGACTCAAATCAAAATTCTTAAGATAGATCGAAAAAAAAGACTCTTGAAAGATCAATCTTGGAATGGTATTGAAATCTTAGCATGTCGTTAGAATTTGAATCTCCACAATCTGCATTAATTCATTTATCTTCCCTTCTCAATAACACAAACATTACAATAACATATTTTAATTCAAATAATTTTTAATTCCATCATTCATTTTCCTCGCTGTGGTCACACTTGATTCACAAAGTAATTTCATTCAATTCGATGCGGTGGGGTGACACCCTAATTTTTGGTTACGGTCTGTTGAACACTATGCTATTTTCCCCATAGCGGAGTAGAAAAGTGCTAGTACTCTACTGGTGTAAACCGATGCAAGGCAAATCGTAGCAAGTTTTCCATACGATGTCACAAGCTTAAATAGTTAAATCTGTATATTCTACGCAAACAAACAAAATGCCTGCAGGAGAAAGATGAAAGAAAGCTCCGTAACGTCACCGAATTTCCCCCTCCCCGTAGCCTCTTTTTTTCTTGATTTTTCACTGTACTATCACCTCCCGCAGTTTTCCGGTCCGTAACCTTACCACCCTCTCTATGTATATATATATATATATATATATATATATATATATATATATATATATATAATAGTTCACAGCCATATTCAATCCACTACTGGATCAGGCCTCTCCCGGAGGGAGGAGGTGGTCTACTGCTCCCACGCTGACCTGACGTGTTGGGAGAGGAGAGCCGAAGCTCTCAACTGTGATCACTACCTCTTTGTTCAGGTAGTTCCCCAATTGGCCTCACGACGTTGTTTGGACGCCACACAGGCAACGCCATCTGGAAAACTGCAACGGTCACCCGTCCAAGCACCAACCAGACCCAGAGCTGCTTGACTTCGGTGATCTTACGGGAACCGGTAGACCAGCTCGGCTAGGGCATTGTCTTTTGTTGATATAGTATAGTTCAATGCAATATTCAGAAACAAATTTAGATATCTCAAAATTTGTACATTTGATAAGCTTCCTCTGATAAGTTCATAGGTACACCATATTACAAAACGAATGATTGCATTCATCATTTAAATTTTGAGCTGACAATTATTCAAGCACAACTTCGAGAATCTACGGAAACAGTATACCTAAAGTTCAGGTTCGAGCCCTGGAAGGAAAGATGAACCTTCGCAATTGGAAAACAATTGAAGATGTTTTTCTTCTTCTTTTAAGTTTAATAAAACATGTTGAAATATTATTAAGTATAACAAATATAATATTCGCTTAAATAAATAATGACACAGCATTTCGAATCCATCTGAGCACGTGATAGTTTAGTGACCAGTGATTCCCTACGTAAAAGCTCATTTGCAATGAAAGATAACATTGTAAACTTAGTTCTCACATTCATAGTACAATAAACAAGAGAAAGGAGAGAAAAACAACATTTGCAACGTATAGTAATGTCATTGTCTTGAACAACGAAAATTCAGTCATGTTTCTGCGGAAGGAGTTCTATCAAGAAGAAGTAGATAGATGTATTCATGTTAGTTCACTGGTAGATCGCGTTACTTCGAATCTTGAGGTCGTGTGTTCGAATCCCAATCTGGAAAACTTATTTGTATTTAATGTATTCCACAAAGCATGAATAATTAGATAAAATAATAATAACAATTTTATATGTATCCATACAATCATTTCAGACCATAAGTAATTATTATGTTTAAAATATAACATAAGATAAGTGCTGGGTGTTGACAGAACGTCGGTTTATTATATGTGAACGTTAAATACGAATTAAGTGAATGTCCAAAGAAGAATCAAAGTGCCATACAGCAAATTCACTATCCTCAAAGTTCATACAAATGAAATATCCCCAAAGCTCGTGATACCCACGAACGATCAGCCACTAAGACACTAAACGGTTCGTCAGTAACGAAGACAGAAGTTCTCTCCATGGATCTGAATGCTTCGCTCTCCCTCTCTCTCTCTCTCTCGCTCTCTCTCTCTCTCTCTCGCTCTCTCTCTCTCTCAATCTCTCTCCCTCTCGCTTTCTCTTGATGGCAAATTCTATAATTTTACCATCTGGTGAAGACAAGTTATTATTGCCTTTTTAACTAGTAGGAAAAAATACTTGATCCATTAAGGGCTCGAACCCACGTTTGTATATTGTTGGTTTATAAAGCAAAGGTTTCAACCACGTGCTTATTTTAGAACTAGAGGAATGTTGCCGAGAATTGTCTTATTAAAACATCAATGTATTGAGTCGCGCTGAGTATACATCTTTTACGTCAGTGATTTTTAGATAAGGAAGATTGAATTGGATTAATTTTCGCCTGTTTTCGTAACAGAGCAAGACTATCGATGGTTTGTCTAGGTTTAAATCCAGAATGTATAACGCATACGTGGAAAGGTAGTATAACTATAAGTTGTTGTTTTTTTATTTGTAAAAATGCAATTATGAAAACTATTTTAAGATTCCTTGTGCGAGTGTTAACCAAATCGTTCACCACAAGGGGCGTGCCCTGCAATTAACCAATTACATACCATTTACCTGATGTTAATTGTTTGTTTGCTGCTCAGAGCCGAGAGAAATGGTGATCATGGACAGATTTCCAGATGTAATTACCTTGCGCGGGTTAAAGAGCTATACTGCAACTGCAGCTGAAGACCAACGGGTATCGCGGATGCTACAGCCCGACGATGGATTCGGCAATATTGTACTACAGGTCAGAGTGGCATTTTACGATCTCCTGGTCATCCTCATGTGTCTACCGAGGCTTATGAAGCGAGATTAGTAAAGGAAGCCTGGCTAGACCCACTAAGGACGTTTAGAGATCTAAGGGAAGCTTCCTACGTTTCTCGTGGTACACAGGCAGCGCTCCGAAGGCTTCGTGGGGTTGGAATGCATGGCCGTGTTGCTGCTATAAAGGGAAATCAATCAGACAAAGACAAAATATACCGTCTCGCATTTGCACAAGCAATAGTGGAACTCAACTTGGAAAACGTAGCTTTCTCAGATGAATCCATATTCAAAACATCAAATCAGGGGCGCCGTTTTGTGTGTCACCCGAGTTGCAACGGATATGACCCTGGATATGTGGTTGATTGCATTCGCAGTGGCCGCGAAATAATTTTATCTTGGGGTTGGATTTGCAGGCGTGGTGCAGGTTAGTTACACAGAATTGAAGGGCACCTGGACACTAGTCAGTACTTAGACATCATGTGTAAAATGATGGTGCGATCACTACGTGTACTTCAGTCTCATGGTGTAATTCAGTTCCACCAAGACCAGGCTCCAATACATATTCCCAGGGTTTTACACGAATGGTTCTTGTTCCAACAAACGAAGGTAGAAGTACTCTTCAAATTCGTCAAGAACGGAAGCATGTATAATCAAGAGCAACTTGCGACTATACAGAGTGTCGTGCGCTTTGCGATCTCTGGAATGTTAATCGTGCACTTCACTATCAATCTACCTATTTTAGAGTCAGCGATATCTTAACTAGTTAAGTTCATTAACGATATTACATCTTAACTGTGTATTCAGCAAAATCGATCTGTCTCTTGGTAGTCACAGGTCCCACAAATCTAACCTAATTTAACAGTTTCCATTCTGAGAACAGCTTTGAAAAATTTCCCCACGAGAAGCAATAGTATATCATGTAGACAGAGCAATTAACGCAGAAAACACAAAATAAGCAGAACAATAACGGACGGAAGGAAAAACTGGAAAATATTTCCTTGTTTTAAATAACCCGCTTTCTCTCTCTGCCGCTTGCTCGGCATGAATTCGTATTAGTGCGTGGATTTATATTACATTCTGTGGTTTACCACATCAATATGTATGTGAAAGTGAAAAAGATTTTTAATATTTCCCAAATTGAATTAGGAGTAAACGTAGCTCAGCGCATCTGACTGCGAATCTGGTGGCCCGCGTTCAAATCTTGACAGGACGCTAGAGGCTTTTCTCGCACGCATCCACCTTTAACAGTTACTGCCAAAGTGTTCTTCTTATTTCTGGGCACCTTGGGTTATAATGTCCCTTGTGAGTGAATAGTAATGCTCGCTGCCTTGTAATCCAGGGGTCCGGGTTCGATTCAGGGTAGGGACATAAATTGTTCGGAGCCACGTTGCGTCATCTTTTCTCTCGCCATTTCTCGTACGATTTTTTCCCTATGGAAATCAATGGCAAACCACTATTGTTTCACAATACCGATTGCCTCTGTCACTTGTTAATTAGACTTAGCCTAGTGAGTGATTAGACAACAAACCAAATCAATTAGACTAAACTCCCCGCCTTACTTCATGCCATGGGTCGAGAATATTCGAAGCCCTACCTTCACATGCCAGATGTGACTTTATCCACGTGTAAGCTTCGGACAGGGGATACCTTTGCCTTTAGCTAAAATATCTCTTAAATTCTAGTTGCTAGCTCCTAAATTGAAACTAGTAACCTAACATAATTTGACCTAACCAGAAATATGCAACGAGTTTCTTCCATATATTTAAAAATAACAAAATATCAATCTAGTTATTATAGTGATACTAGCTTAAACATTGGCATTTCCATATGAATCAGTATTCCGGGTCTCAAAATGCATTTCTCTCGCCTGTATTTCCACCGAAAACGTACGGTCGCAAAACGCACGTCACCTTTCCTAATCGGGAGGTCCTGATTCGATGCTATACGACTGCACTTACATTTCCATATTTTTAAAGAATTTTACATGTTTTTTCTTTTTGCTTAAAAATAGCCCTTGTTATTCTTATAAATATTTAGAGATTTTAGTAATTCATTGGCGTAGATTTGAAAAGTCAGTATTATTTTCATTATACGTAATTTCATTTTTTTAAACTTTACAGAAATATGTTTAATATTTTTGTTATCAAAGTCACATTGATTTGCTTTCAACATCTGTTAGCGTAGTGATGCCATCTCTTAGTGTTCTGCCGAACTACGTAATTGCTTTCTAAGGCTAAGACGCTAACATAAGAAAGTATATACAAAATAGCATAATGCAGGCAACTCTAGTTCCATCTCTTAATGATGGCGTCAAATAGATGCTCGTGGAAGAAATAATGCAATAAGTCAATTTATCATGTTGATTTAAATTTATTTTTTCTACTTATACATTTAAAAAATATTTATTCTGTTTTCAAAATCTTTTTTTATTAGAAACAAAAGAAAACTTGTTGAATGTTGTGTTCTATGGCTTTAAAACCAACCTTCATGGCGAATTTCACCTTTTTTAGCTCAATGAAAAGTGTACTTTTGATACCTGATGTTTGAGGTTGATGTACGCAACTGATTAATTGATTTTTAAAAAAATCCAATCCATCCAAGAATAGTCATGCCAGATTGCAGCAGTCTAGTCGAACAAAAAGTGCTTGAAAGCCGCTGAAAGGAGAGATATACAGAGGCGTCTTGGGTTTTATATGAGTATGTAAATTTCATTTATACGTTTCAAAATTCCCACGTATTTTATTCATACACGAACAACTTACCTCTACGCAAGAGACATTTAACGCGCCGTGAACTGAAAAAAACACATTAAAATCCTGCAAAATACTGAATAATAGTTAAATACTAAAAAAATCTGAATATAAAAAACAAATCGCAAAAAAAGACTAAACAAACAAAAGCAGTTGTATAATATTTATTATTTATTAACGTTCCAGAAGCTTAACACACTCAACTTGGTTGCGGAAACAAAGGGTATTGAGAAGCACTCGCTCTTAAGAACCTGCTTGCTCTAATGGATAGAACATTGGATTGTTAGTAGTGAGACATGGATTTGATTCTCTGTTGATATTTTTTATTTCTTTTTTACTTATAAACAATTGTTCCTCCCTCAACATTTAACAAATTTCACAGAAATATCTTCGAAACCTAAGGTTAATTTCTCTTTTGCATTTTTCAACATTTACAGAACTCATGAACACAGGTAAGACAAGTCAGATTACACTCTTGTTTCACTATACGAATTATCAAAACTTTAGGCACTTCACGGACATAGCTGAGAAAAGTCAAGTTAAAATGGATTCCTTTCTTTTTAATTTCTACGTGATACAAAATTACCCAATCTCTCTCCGTGCTGATGTAACTTTGGCTTGGAATTATTTCGGCGACCGACTCGCTGGCTTTACACACTCTCAATCTATCTGGCTTTTCGGCATATTATCATTTTTAGTAGTAGTAGCAGCAGTCAGAAGGAGTAGTACTATTAGTATTTATTGAATTGAAGTAGTAGCAACAGCAGAAAAAAGTTAGAGCTGCGCTTCTACTTACAATCGCAAAGGATCCGGTCCCCTGATAGTATTTTAGCCATACAAGAATTATCATTTATAAAATGGGATGGCAGCACTTACAACTGTAGTGCTTAGTTTCGAAAAATTCACAGTACTTGTGTCGAATAATGTTTATGCCATTTTTGTCGAAGCTAGGTATAGCTGAATGGAAGCAATTTAAATAATTTATGATTATTTAAAATGTGCTGACAATACTGAACTTCTGCAATAATCAAGACAATTTCGGCGGCTCTGAGCTAATCTAACCAAAACTTTCCGAAAGGCACATAATGTATGTCTCTACACCTTATGGTTCAAGAGATATATTATGGCAGGCTGACAATACTGACAACGGGATTAATGCTGAGCGGGAATAGCTGTGGTATGTTCTTACTGAGTCAAACAATGTTTATGCCAAGTTTAGTGCTGCTATGACTAAAATAATGGAGGCAATGTGAAAAAACATAATTTTATAGAAAATAGGCTAGCAACACTGGTAAGTAAATTTCTCGGCAACGTATGCTCTCTGAATGTATTTGTATTGCGTTCAATAATGTTTGGTGCAGCTACGTATAACTGAATGGAAGCATTTTTAAGAATTGATTTTTTTAATGGGCTGATAATACTGAATGACTGCACCAATCAAGACGGTTTCAGGGGTTTTGAGCTCGTTTAAGTAAGGCCTTTCCAAGAACATATCAAGCATCTCTCTACACCTTGTAATTCCTGAGATTTCATTTCTAAACACGAACGGACGAACTAACATCATGAGCGATAATGGAAGGTCCATTTTGCTATAGTTTTGCTATAAAGAGAGCTAAATGCAGTGGTAGACGCAGTAGTAGTACGTAGTAGTAGATGTAGTGAAGTCTATATCACATTAAGAAATAAAGCTTATGTAAGCCTCCACTGATCAACTTTTTAACAATAGTCAACTATGGATGATAATCATATTTTAATTTCAGGGATGGTCGCTTAATGGATTCTGCTGGAGCCGATTCGACAAAGCAATGCAATCTCAAGTTCACTGTCACTAATCATGGGCGGATTTATGATAACGCATGGGTGGCATTGCCCCTCAATGACTAAATGTTTCATTCTTAACGATAGTTTTTAAAGTAATTGCCCCACCCCTCTATTCCACCCATGTGTCGCTTCCACAAAAAAGTAATAAATAAGTAATTTAAATTGTAAAGGTATATATATTTTACCCTGTATTAACCTTGTCATTAGTATTTAATACAAGCGATGGTAAACCCTTAACAGCCACTGGTAGGTAAACTAGTCTAGTGCAACTTAAACTCAAGAACTAACTTAAAGCTTCGAAGTTCATTAATCTTCTCGGACAGCTAGCTTTCAATAAAATAAGAAATCACTCAATTGTTTTATTCAAGAACATTTCTGACACGTATTATTTTACACTCTTAAGCTCTTTAAAAAATTCAATCGGTTTTCAAATTACGTTTCTTTACTAAAAATAGTAAACGATTCTTGAAATCAAGCAGTATCATAATTAAATTACATATCAAAGAAAAAAAAATGATAAAAATGAAAATTATCAATAGTAATCTACAATTTAAAAAAAACAATAGCAACTACCAGGATTTGAACCGTGACAAAATGAACTTTCAATATGAGTCCAGTACGTTAACCCCACGTCCAGCCTATTGAACACTAAAAAAAGTGTTTATTTTACTAGATTTCAAGGTAGGAGTGTGAACTGAAACCTCATTAAGTGTTTATAATTTATTATGATTTAAGAATCTTGTGTTTGATTTATAATTCTTTATTTATTTGTGAGAATAATTACAATATATGACACAATTGTTCTGTAATGAGTTTTAATGTCGGATTATGTTCATTTCAACGTCAGGGAACTTCCCTCTGCTGCGGGAAAATTCCCTCTGCAAGGAAAATAACAGGGAATTTGGGAAATAATCTCTAAAGATATGCGACAATCTTTATGTGCATAGCTGTACGTAAACTTGAGTCTCTCAAAAACCAGAAAAAACGGAGAGCTTAATAAAAATATTGGGTAGCTCTTGAGGTATACTTAAAAGATCACCTTTTCTGAAAATTAACTTCTTTAATCCAATAATTAGGCTGAAAAATAAGTAACGAAGTACATAAAATGTGATTTTAACATTTTTTGAGTGCGGGAATTGAATACAATTCTGCATCATTTTGTAATATTTAGACCTACCGACCGAGTATATTCACAAAGAAAACATCATGTCTCTAATTCACGGTCCTTCTCTTCTACTGATGTTCAAACATAGCAATTTGCTTAAAATGTCGTATTTCGGGCTTACATGTCTCAGATGGGTAATGATGAAAAGTCTGAAATTTGATTTCGATAAATCTTTGCATGACATTTCTTTAAAAGTCGTTTTGATAACTTCAGGTATGTAGGAAACCACATATGAGAACTATTCTTTTTAAAAATGGTGATGCAACAATTTTCTTAAATTATCCTTACTCGAACTGCAAGCTTGATTTACTATCACTAAACTAAAGCAATCTAATCTTCCTTATCTAAAATAACTAATGCACAAAATGGTCCTGTTAGTGTGACTGAGTCTGGTGCTGTTTTAACTAGACGGATCTCGAAATTTTATTTCTAGTTGTAAATCTAGCTCATGGTTAAAATCTACGCTCTTTAAACCAATGCCACACGGACATGGGTTCGAGCTCCGTTCAAGTTACACATTTTTCCTTCTAGTTAATTAGACATTAGTAACTTATCTTCAACAGATGACAAATTATATAATTTGCAACCAAGCAGGAGAGTGATTAAAGTCTCAACGCTTACTTAGGAAAAAGCATTTCAGAGTATTTCTTTACGGATGAAATCTGCAGTTTAGTCCCTTGAAGTGACTTATCGTTGGTGGGGATCATGAGCTTTGGAGATATTAAATTTGTATAAACTCTGGGGATAGTGAATTTGCTTTATGGCACCTTTATCATACTTTGAATATAACAACATTAACTTAATTTTTATTTTACGCTCACATATAATGTACCGACGTTCTGTCAACATCCACTACTTCTCTGATGATTTATTTTAAACATAATAATTACTTGTTATTGTCCTGAGAAGCTTGTATAGATACATATAGAACTTATTATTATTATTATTTATCTAAATATTCAAGCTTTGAGGAATATATTACATAAAATTAATTTTCCAGGACGGGATTCGAAAACACGACCTCACGATTAGAAGCCACGCGATCTACCACTTTCTTTTTACAAACGTTTATTGCTTATTGATAATACAAGGTAAATTTCTGTCTCGTACAAAATAAATCACACAGTACAGACATTGTCGTTTGACGCAAACACGGGAAATGTACAATATAACAGCTCGCAATTAACTTACGAGTGTTTTATAAACTTTGAGAATTATTGCATAATTCACTCTGTCTATGAACTGAGTATTATTTATTAAACACACTTCCTCAATTACTTTTAGGAAATTAGTAAATAACGGGTATTTGTAAGATATTACAAATTATCATAAGGATCCACATTCTGTTAACCTATGGCCCAAAGAATCCAGTTTGTTGCATTTTAATCAAAGTTTAATTGTACTGCGCTGAAACTTATACGTGCGTTCTATGTTGCTATTATGTCATGGACAACTTAAACTATGAATATGTTGTGGTAGCGACTTCTTACGTATGTAAACCCATGTATTATTCCTGTCATGGTCTGACAACTTTTACACCACACGGGTAATTGCTAATCCATAAACATTTTTTTTTTCTGAGACTTGAATACAACTATGTTGGTTCAAAATACATTTGGTGATCCACAAGTGACATATAACTCAATTCTGTGATCAAGTCACATATTACTACACCACTGAGTTTCAAATATTTAACATTAGGAGGGTTATAAGCTGGGATACTTTCGGTCCAGCAATTAGGAAACTGACAAGTGTGAGATATTTGTAGACGATACAGTTTGAAGTTACGACTTAAACAAAACACTTTACTCTTTAGTTGAAAATCAATCAATTGTAAACCACCACACTCGTGTAGTAAATGCAACACTCATTTAGGCATGAAATATATATATATACATACATACATATATATATATATATATATATATATAGGTGTGTGTATGATAAGTTCAGCAGTTGTGCAACTCACACTAACATAATCTGCATAAGGAAAGACATTCAAGTTTCAAAAACCATGTAACTGAGGTTGTCTAAAGCTATTTAAAGTATACAAAAATGATGATGTCAAACTCAGTGGAAATATCATCATTGATGAAGCACAACCCTGACGGACTGACCGTCGCATGAAAAATGATTGAGATAAATGTACATTAATAGAAATTTGAAATTTGGCATTACCATATAATGCTTGTACAAGTTGAATCAGTCTCTGATCAAATTACATGCAGTGGAGCATTGCACATAAATACTTGTGAATACAGAAGCAAAGTCTAAAGAAAACAGACACGCTGGAAGTTTTCGCTTGAAGCGAAAATAATTCATCAAGTCTATAATACTTTTAATGCATAATAAATGTTATATTGTTTAGACAGTGCAACGTGCATAGAAACAACCAAGTATGCAACGTGGGACTGAAGACTATTAGTATAAAGTGTCGATATGATCTTGAGATCATTATCCAGTATCGAGTTAGGACGATATTCAGATAAACCACAACAATTATTCTTTTTAGGTATAAGAATTAATCTGCCATCAGTTTGTAATACCTTACCTCGTGTTATAATTTCATTCACTATTTGCGTAAATGCGTCACTAAGGATATCCCAATAGTGTAAAAACATATAGCTTAAATTATCCTCGCCAGGACAACTGTTTTTGTTACAAAATTTTAAAGTGTTCAAAATTCCATTACCAGTCACTGGTTGTAACAATTGATCGTTATCTTCGTCCGTTAATTGGTGTGGTAAATGAGAAAACAAATAGTTCCAGTCCTGGGTTGGCACTTGCTGTTTGGCATATAGTCGTTCATAATGCTGCTTACATACGCGCATTATATCTTTGTGATTAGTAAGTACATTACCTTCATCATCTTGTAATTGTGAAATGAATAATTATTTTTGACGGTTATGTGCAAGAATAAAATGAAAAAAGGATATCTGTTCATTATTAATAATTTCACTAGGGTACTTTGTGTTAGTGAATTTATTCAATTTCGTTCGTTACATTTTCATAATTTTGGCTTTAACCCTTAGATACACTTCTGAAAAATTCACCGTTATTACACTTTCAGGGTCATTTTGACCCATATATATTTAATAAGGAAATAGTCTAGAAAGATACACTATTTGGTACGCTTTATATATTGTTGCTTTGATAGGCTGTTCGTAGTGCATGTAACGTGTAATTATGAAGCCAGGGTTCAATTTCATTTCGAAACCTAGTGGTTCGGAACCCACTTAAAACTTGGCCGCGCATTTACGTCACATGAAGATGAGTTAAATTGTTAGATAACACAGCATAGTAATATTGCAAGATAGATTTTATTTCATTTGATAAGAAAATGTCGAACAAATGCTATATCACTATCATTATCATCAATATTTCAGCAAAAGAAACAAAATATAGTATTACTATATGATACTATTAGCAAAACCTATACCAGAATTGTATGATAAGGAGACCTACGGTTTACATTCCCCATATAGTTTGAAGCAACAGATGTCTTTTTGTCCCTTCAACATACACAAAATAGTATTTATAATTTTTATGGATAAAACAGCTCAAATACAATCGCTACACATTTCTTTTAGTTTTGATGCACGTTACACACAGTTTTCACACAATGTAACAGTATGTGTTGTACAAATGTACTTGCTGCAACAATAAAACGATGTTGAAGTTTTTCTGTCCTTAGAATATGGACAAACCGAACACCTCTTTCTCTTTCCATCAACAACAGTGGTTCTTCGTGCTTGTTTCATGTTGATTCCACATCTCGTAATAGCATCCATCACAGTTCTCTGCAAATTCGGAATACAGGCTCGCCTTTCCAACAAAGGTTTGATCATTTCTTCGGAAAGCTCTTTTAGGAACAGCCTGCGACGGTCAGTGTTGTTTGGTTTGAAACCAGTACATTTTTTTATATACAAAACGTAAGCATTCACAGCTGCTACATCCAACATGTTCCAGAAAAATGCCAGTGGCCAACGCTTTGTTTGTCTCTTGGTTGTATAAGTTTTACTAGTTCATCCATTAGATCAACACCACCTTTTGTGTTGTTGTAAAACGTGATTATTTCCGGCTTTCCTTTTTCACTGTCCGGATCTATTATAGCACTATTATGCATCGAAGAAAGTAGAACAACACTTTTATTTTTTTAGGAACGTAACTCACCATTGTAACTTGAGGAAGAAGCGCAAACTGGGAAGAGTTCTTTGCACGGGATTTATCAGCTAGCATTATGGTTGGCACTTCTCATCTGTGTTTCCGGACTGTCCCTACTAAAGTTGTTTACTTATGCAACAGCTCTTTAGCTAGAGGTAAACTGGTAAAATAATTATCAGTGGTTATATTTCGACCAGGATAGTCATTCAAAATAGCACTTAGTTCCATGACAATATTTAGGGACAAATTAGTATTTATAAGACCACCAGGCGTCTTACCAATGTACACAAAACCCTTGCATGCATAACCCGAATGAGAAGCACAAATCCAAAAGATCTTTATACTGTATTTCTTTGGTTTCTGAGGTATATGTAGTGGATAAATCCACACCTACCTTTGTAAGGTACTAGCTGTTCATCTACGATAAGAAATAAATTCGGCTCCATTGCCCTTGTACAGTTCTGTATATATTCCAAACATAGCTATAGGTGCAAGGCAGTCAGTTTGAAGTCGTACAGCCCTTGTACGTTCGTCATCAAAGCGAATCATACGGAGAATATTCAAGAAGCGGTTGATAGACATGGTGCCTCTGAAACTGGGGTTTGATCCAGAATTTAAAAATAATTCTCTGATAGGAACATCCCAACGTTTTTCAACGCCAGCAAGTAATAGCAAACCTAAGAAGGCGGTCAATTCAGTGGTATCGATTTCCTTCCAAGTGGTTCGTCTTTCTTGAGCAATCCTCTTGCCTTCCCAATTAGTACAAAGACGAATTTCTTCCAAAAGATCAGGACTAAGGAAAACGTCAAGAGCACTATTCGGTGTAGTCACAGTAATATTATTAGCTGGTCCGGGAAGTTTTCTTACGATATTACAAGTACGGGTCTGGGAAACTTTAGGTGGGTGCTTGCTCCAAACAGTTCCATCCCTTGACACATAACGTTTATCCTGCTTTGATTTCTTACGGTTCGCAAAGCGAGTGGCGAGAGGAATATCGTCATCACTTTCATTTTCACTCAAATCTTCACTGCTTGCGGTTATGGCTGATGAATAAGAATTAGAGTCTTCCATTTCTGCACATAGCTCAGATTCTTCTTCAGGTTCAGATTCATCTTCATTTGCTTCTAAAAGTAACTCGTCTAATATTTCCTCTTCTGTCATAGCACTCATTATGACTATATTTATAAAACTATAAACACGATCGATAGACCATGAGGAAGTATACACAGATAATATGGAAGCACAGTAGAACAACCAGTATATATCTCTTCTTTGTTTCTTCTTCTTCTGCTGCTGCTGCTGTTCATCACCAATTCATCATTTAGACTTTGCCGCAACCACAGTGAACAAATGACAAGTGAAAAACGAAGTTATTGTTTATTCTAGCGTGGACATAGACCTCAAGAAGTGAAAGAGTCAACAAGCTATTATAGTGTAAAAATGGAGAGTTCGTTAAATATCATGTGACACAGAAAAGTATGTACACAAAATTAATATTTCACAGCAGTATCTACAAAGATAAATTATGATAGGAGATGCCACAAGAGAACAGCTTTATAGCACGTGGATAAAGCACAAAAAAACTTTAATGAAATACTTGCAGGGTCAATTTGACCCAGGTAGTGTATCTAAGGGTTAATTTTGTTTATATCTATGAATTTTTACATGTTATGCAGCCCTAACCATAGCTGATTCAAGTTCCCGTACCAAAATTCAAGTGTGTGATGAATTTCACACTTTTTTCTGCGCCTTGCAATTAAAAAACTTTAAGTGTTGAAGTTAAACTTTAACTTTATATGTTGTATATTGCGTACCCCACTGGTTCTTTGAAGGAAAATATTTATGTTGTTTTACCCAATACTTACATTTAGTTTTAAATTAATGAAATTAGCTTCATCATCGAATAAACGAGGATTTAATTTCCAATAGGTAGGACCAAAAACCTTATCCAGGTTCTGTAAACAAATATTCATAATTACATAGATATGATCGATATACTCAGCTGCTACAGCTGTAGTACTAGTTATCTGTGATATAAGATCAGAACTGCAGTAGAAGCGATTCAATCTGGACTGCATTGTACTCGTTTTATGTGTAAGATTAACATCATTACGTTTGGCAACCCAAACAACATTTAATTTCGATTTGTCAACCAAGGTTTGTAAACTTGTAAATAGTACAAAATATCCTGTTGTATCACAAGCCCGGAACACAGCGTTAAAATCACCAGCAAATATTATTCTATCAGTCTGGGAAAACTAAGTTATGATCTCTGTGTTATAGAAAGTATCACGTTCTCGTGTGTTGCAAAACCGCTTGGTGAGTAAACATTTATAAATAAGGTGTTTGGCTATAAAATTGATGCCTCTACTAGATAATAAATATTGTGTTTCATTGTAATGAATACCGTGTTTAATTAAAATACCACAGCCACGCTGATCTATTCCAATATTTGTAATATTATCGAAAATATAAATTCAGTGTAACTGTGTTGTACATATTTCTTGAATAAACAATATATACATATCACATTTAAACAGACATTGTATTAACAAGCAAATCTTAAAATCAGAGACAATTCCATTGATATTTATTGTCACTGTTCATGTAGTAAGAGACATATCAAGAAAGCAGATAAAAAATAAACAACCTCAAACATTTAATTAAAATGACCAAGGCAAAATGTTAGTGCAACACACAAACCAGCACGTGATAAGAAAACCACTCTTTTCTAGATGCGTAGATTAGCAATGCCGTGAGCATTGTAAATCGCGTGCATTGAATCAAGAGAGAGGGGGTGCAGTGGCACAAGCTACAGCTCACAATCACGCAAGTTTCTGTATTGTTTGGTACTGACTGCCACCATGAAGAATTGCACAAGCAATAATCATCCTCGCGTATTCTGTCTGTCTATCCCTCTCGGTAGGAAAAAACAAAAAGCTGCAAAGCATATGTACTTCTTTTACGTTCTTGTTGAACATAACAATATACACAAAAATCATAGTACCATTTGACCGACAGCAATATATTCAAAGATATCCAAAATGTGGGATGTCTCTCTATCCGTCTTTAAAGGCGAAAATAAACAAAAAATAACATAAAAAATGAGCCCTCATTTTTTTCCTTTGTCTCTTCTCAGGTAATTCATCCTCACATTTTTCGGATTCATTAAACTCTTTCCGTTTTCTGACACTTTTCACAGATTATTCTTTTTTCCGAATTAAGGAAAGGAGCTAGATTGGGTAGATGAATATTTTTATCTACCAATATTATATCGTGCTCTGCGTTTTCTTCTGTAAACAGATCGGTCTGATTTGGCATAGATCGAGAAGAATGTTCATCTGATTCAATAGAAGGGGGAAAATTCTACCACTAATGTTCATACCGGCATTTACCTCGTGCAATTCAAGCTGAGCAGGAGTTTCTGCGGGGACTGAAGAAGTCTCATTATGAGTAAGTATAGACGGTAAAACAATTTCGTTATTTTGCAGCGTTGGACTTCGAGGAGGAACAGTAACAGCCATGCTATGCCACACTCTGTTGGCAACATCTTGTTGTAGGCTTTCACTGGTGAGTAGAGCTGTGCAACGATTGGATTTCGAGCGCTCGAAATCCGAAGCCCAAAGCAGTCACGCTCGAAACATGGGAGAAGTGACAAAAATCCACTTTGAGCTACTACGAGCGTGAATAGGTTTCGAGAGCTCGATTTTTTTCGAGCTCTCGAACTGTTCGAGCGGAGTGCCTGCTCGAATTACGTCATCAGATTACATTTTTGTATTTATCTTCCTGTAACTGGTTAAATGAGGTCCAGTGTTGCCAAGTAACCTAAACATAATAATGGGTTATCTAACAAAAACCTTTGAACTGGAATAGACTATATACGAAACCACGATGTTGAACCATATATACGAGAATTAGTCAAAATATGTTTAATCCACAATTTTCAACATATCTGAAAGAAACTTCTCAAAACTTAGCAATTTGACAAGACGAAGAACATAGAGTACATCAGAACCAAACATTTGATTCACATATACAAGGGTTGGTCAAAATATGGCAAATACAGAATTTTCAACAAAACTTTGCCCAACTTAGTAATTACACAAGACGAAGAACATAGAGTACGCCGGAAACAAAAAATACCCATATTTACGAGAGTCGGTCAAAATATCGCAAATTCACAATTTTCAATATATCTCAACAAACTTTGCACAATTTACCAATTTGGCAAGACGAAGAACATGGAATACGCACGAAACCAAAATTTTGAAACATATATACGAGGGTTGGTAAAAACATCTCAAATCCACAATGTTTAATATATCTCAATAGAACTTTGCACAATTTACAAATTTGATAAAACGAAGAACATAGAGTACGTTCGAAACCAAAATTTTGACCCATATGTACGAGAGTTTATCAAAATATCTCAACAACCACATGGGCTTGAGAAAATACGCTATTTTCCACCCTACAAACGAAACAAAAGTGTAAAATGTCTCCCGGTTCTGACGCCGTACGATAACCAGCTTAATTTTACTTTAAATCTTGTTGGTTTGTCTATTTACTTAGTGATCAAAGAATCCTTGGAGAAAAGACAATCAACTTTAACACTTTATCTTTTGGGTCCTTCTCGTGTTCTGTTACACGAAGGACATGTTATTTCTGCACTTTAACATGCTTAAATTGTGAACAACTTTGTCACCAAACAAAGCTGGCCGCGTGTTGACAACAGCATGAAGTTTTATACTTTATCACCAGAGGGATATACCATTGCTTGAATAAACATCGGTGTGCCCATATCGACCGACAATGATCAATATAGATATCGGTTAACGACATAAATCGATATAATGCCATGACGAATGGCTCTATTTTTAATTTTAATTTATTCATTATGAAAAAAGGTTAGTAAAATTCGATTTATTCTTTGCAAAATATAGTTTTAGAAAATATGTAAATGACTGATATCGATAATCGGTGTCGATCCCACATTGATCGACGTGGTCTCAAACGAGGCCCCTCTCTTGTTCGCATTTAGGATGTGGAACGATATGTGTCCCATAACCGACCAACGTGAATATGCTACTGGGGTGTCAAACATTTGTTGAAATATGATTAAAATTAAAAGTACTTTTTAACCAATAACTGTTAATCAACGAATTAAACCGAAAATTAACATTCAAAACGCGTCTGTGTCCTACTGGAGTGAATTTCTAATTTCAACATTTTAGTCTAGGAATCCAACCCAGAAATCACGAGAAAAATTCCACGAAATTAGATTATTTTAAACAATTACAATATTTTGCGCTGCCACCGTCTCTTTCCTAATTTAAACATCTAGCCTCGAGATCAAACTCACGGCCTCTTGAAAGGCTCAGATATGAAATTTCACAAAAATCGGATAATTTCTAGATATTATAACATTTTGCACTACAACCATTTTGGATTTCACATTTTTTTATTTTTGGTCTCAAATTTGTAATCATCGTCCATGAAAGTCCCAAATATAAATTTACTCGAAAATCAAATGTTTTTTAACAATCAGAATATTTCACACTCCCTCCATCTTCGATTTGAAAATTCAATATGTTTGATCTGGAATTCGTAATCAGTGTCTTTCGGAACATCAACTTATGAAATTTCACAAAATCTGATTATTTTTAAGATTGTATTACTTTTCAGGTTGACGCCCTCTTGGATTTCAACATTTTTGAAACAAGAATCAAATTCAGAGCGCCTTGAAAGACCCGAATTTAAAATTTCAGAAAAAATCAAAATATTTTTACAATTATCATATTTTGCGCTGCCACCATATTGGAGTTAAAACTTCAACATTTTTAGAATCGGATTCGTAATCAGCGTTCTTTGGAACACCCACATATGGAATTTAACAGAAATCTGATAATTTTGAACATTTTATCACATTCCACACTGCCGCCATTTTCGGTTTCTCATTGACAACGAAATCGAACGAATATCCGATTTTTTACAATTTTGAAATTTTGCAAAATTCAACAATTTTATTTTGGGAATTGAATTCAGCAGCGCTTCGAAATCCCACATATTAAATTTAACGGAAAACTGATGACTTTAGCAATTATGATATTTCGCGCTATCGCCATCTTGGATTTTAAAAGTCTATACTTTTACCACCGGAAATGGACTCAGGGTTCTTTTAAGCTATCACATATAAAATTTCACGAAATTCTGATGATTTCTAACAATTGTGGCATTTCGCGCTGCCGCCATCTTGGATTTCAAAAGTGCACATTTGTGCCCTCGGTAATGAACCCAGAGCTTCTTCAAGACGCCACATATAAAATTTCACGAAATTCTGTTGATTTGTAACAATTGTGACATTTCGCCCTATGCCATCTTGGATTTCAAAAGTGTATATTTTTGCCCTCGGTAATGAACCCAGAGCTTCTTCAAGACCCCACATATAAAATTTCACGAAATTCTGTTGATTTTTAACAATTGTGACATTTCGCCCTATGCCATCTTGGATTTCAAAATTGTATATTTTTGGTTTTGGTAATAAACTACCCCCTTCCCCTCCTCATCAGACTATCTCTTACAATGATGATGTTTTGCTCTGCCGTGGTCTTGGATTACACATTTTAACATGTTTAGGCTCGGAATTGTAGTCTGCGTCCCTTGGAGCTCAAAGAATTGTTGGCGTTAAAATAACTCAGGAATCACGTTAATAGTTTTTAGTACTTAATTATCTGTTGTATCAAAGCTATAAAGTTGAAATTATACTATTATAACAATGATAGTATCATAGTTGGCAACATGGTGTATTACGTCCTTTACCAAGATAAACGGAGGGGAAGGGGAAATTCCAGGACTTTCGAGCGCTCCAAACTTTTTCGAGCGCTCGATTCTGTTTCGAGCGCTCGAAATATTTTCGAGCACTCGAATCCAGGATTTCGAGCAAAAGTGTTGGAACAAATCTGTTCGAGCAGATTTTGTTCGATCATACTCTGCTCGCTCGAAAACGAATTTTAATGTTTCGAGCGCTCGAAATCCGCCCGTTGCACACCTCTACTGGTGAGTGGGCATATACTTCCAGCTGTTGCGGGAGTCAAGTATACGTTCTTTGTGAACATGGAGCAATGCGATCAGTTCACTTACCCTATCCACAGATGTTACACTTAAGGGCGGGGAGGATGGTGGTGTTGACACATGTCGTTGAAGGCGCATTTTATCTGTTCACAATTACTATGGTGTATGTTGAAACTTGACATAAAAATCAAGTCGGAATGTTACCATCATAATGAACTTAACATCTTAAGCTGTTTACCATAATTCGCGATGGAATGGGACGAACACTTAAGACAGATGCAACACGTGTCCCATTGAACACTGTGAAACAGAAACGTTGATCCATTGTTCATTATCAATCTTTTTCACAGAACCATATGGACTTAGAACTTACTGAATAGCGCTATTATCTACTTCCAATGGTAAGTTAAATATACGAACTGAAGATGTCACATCATCTACAGGGGAAACAAGCACTTGCCTACTAGTTTCATCGTCATGGGTATAGGAAAGTTTTGACGGAGTGGACCGGAGAAATTTATCATAATTGTCCCCTGACACAAATTTCAAATACAGAATGTGCCTCATTGACCAGTTGTAGTTCTTCCAATTTATATGGTTCAACATGTAAAACAGTATTTATCCAATTGTGAATATCCAATGCGGACGATCGTATATGCCTGGTTTGCTTGTTAAATTCGCACTTGACTGTGTTCTTTCGAACGACATGAGACATTATCAATGTTAATTTATAAACCGCACAATATAAAGTCGCACTAAAGTACAAAAATAGTTCTGAAACAGAAAAGCTGTTTAGTGCTGCTTAACACGAAAGTCCTTCAAATCGGGAACAAGATAGCTCGCTCGGTCAGGACTCAACGCGAACTCCATCAATGAGCAAACATGAACAGATATATCTACTTCTTTCTGATATAACTCCTTCAGCAGAAAAATGACTGATTTTTCGGTGTTCAAGACAATGACATTGATGCGCGTTGCAAATGCTGTTGTTTTTCTCTCATTTTCTTGTTTATTGAACTTTGAATACGAAAAATACATTTGCTGTGTTCACTTCAATTGCAAATGTGCTTCTACGTATAGAAACGTAGGTGACAAAATGTCCACGCATTCAGGTGTATGGATGGTTTCGAAATGCTGTATCATTACGTGTTGCAAGGAATATTACTTTTTTCCTACACTTCGTAACATTTCAACTTGTCTTATTGCACTAAAAATAAGTAAAACGCATTTGCATATATTTTTCTCCACTTGCGAATTTTCACTCTACCTTTCAGGGCTCGAACCTGGAATCTTCGGTTTATTGTTCCCGTAGATACTCGAAGTTGGACTTAGATAATTTTCAGTTTAAAACAGCCTAATCATTGCGATCAACCGTTTTTTGAAATAGGCAGTACATAAAATATTTATGTTGCCTAAAATTAGTTTATATATTTAAATGGTGGGTAGATGGCATAGATGTACTGTACCTGAATGCTGATATATCGCAAGATGCATGGTGATATTAGAACCAACACTACCTAAGGTTAGTGTGTATCATTTCATTATACATGAAGTAAATATTCAAGACTAGTCAGAAATAAATATAAAATCGAACGATACTATGTTAATACATTTTTAAAAGAAGTTGTTTTATTATGTCGTCACGTTGGTTTTTGAAATGGAACATTTTTAACATTTCAACGTATGAAGTCTTTTCTCCCAAAAAAGTCATACGATACGTCATTTTGTGTCGTGTGCACTTTGAATGTATTCTCTCTAAGCCACATATAATAAGTCCCCAATAATAAATGTAATATTTTTCAAGGATAATTAATCCACTGCCGTATTCGGTCTGACGGAGAAACAGGTTCGTTTACTGCTCCCATGCTGAGTAGACATGTTCGGACACGAGAGTCGAAGCTCTCCACGGAGATCATCACTGTCATCCATTCATAGTAGTTCCACAATTCAATAGCGATGCTGGGCGGACATTGTTCCAGATCATCTCCCTTTTGAAAAAAAATCTTAACAAGGTATGAATTGAACCCAGAACAATACGATCAACAATCAGTTACAATAGTAGTGGCGTTACTTGGCCTCACTTTCTTGAAAATTGTACGTTTTAGCCATACCTGGTTGATATCAATGAGTTGACTTTCCAGGGGCTGTACGATACGCTGTGTCGCCGTTTCTATTTACAAGGGATAAAAGGCTATGACACCCATTTTCATCCCTAACAGAAGGGTACGACCTTTTTTTGCATCCCCTATTTATAAAAGACAACGGCACATTTTACAACCATTATTTAACGTATCAGATAATACAAAGGCTACGAACCATCCCTATTTAGCATAGCAGATATTTTATAAAAGAGTACTATGCCTTGTTTAACATAGTATCGATGTCAACAGAAATTTGAAGTTACTTTCTATACAACACTATACAACCTAGTTAAGGTTCAAATATTTTAACAGTGTATATCTCGTAAACAATCAAACATACTGAAATTATGTTTTCAGCATTATAATTTATCTAAATTCAAAGTTTGGTAATAATTCAAGAACATTTTGGAAATTTGTAAATTTTGCCTCCATATTTCCAAAACGACTCAAAATATTGCAAAAATAAATTGAAAACCCTCCCCATATAAACCCCTTGTCGTTTTTCATTATAATCTATTTGAATGCAATGTTTTGTCAAGTTCCGACACGATTTTTGCAATTAGGAACTATTCACCGGATTCTCTCGAAAATGGCTCAAAATATTGCAAAAATAAATTGAAAACTCTCCCCTTATAAACCTCTTCTCGTTTTTCATTATAATCTACCTAAATTCAAAGTTTGGTAAAGTTCCGACAACATTTTGGCAATTAGGAACCATTATTCCCGATATTTTGAAAATGGCTCTAAATATTGCAAAATTGAATTTAAAAAGCTCACCTTATAAACCTCTTGTTGTTTCTTATTATAATCTACCTAAATTCAAAGTTTGGTGATGATTCGACAAAATTAGGCAATTAGGAACTATTAGCCAAAGGTTCGTGAAAATTTTGAAGTTTTGATTTTTACTTTTCGTATGAGGGCGTGGAATATCACTTTTTAAAAATTAGAGACCTTTAAGTCAAACGTCAAATTTGAAGTCAGTTTGCTAACTTCGTCCACCCCCTTGATCGTAGAATAATGAAACATATAAGGAAATTTATTTTAGCCTCGGGAATGTTAAATTTGAAAACAACTGATCGAATTGACAAGAACTTGACAAAATTGACAAATTTGACAAAAACTACCTGTTGTCGAATTTTATTGAATTTTCGGATTTTAGAAGCAGAATTGAGAAACCCGCGGATTGTATGTTATTTGGGTTTTTAATGCAGGATGGGAAATTTGCTTCTCTTTACGTATTGTAGTTTCCAAGACATGTCGGTTCGAATTTTCTTGAATTTCAATATTTTAGACGCTGAATTGGGAATCTCGCAAATTATGTTATTTCGGTCTGGGATGCAGAATGTGAATTTTGTATTTCTTTACCTACTGTCCCTTTCCCAGATATGACAGATTGAATTTGTCCAATTTTGACATTTTAGACCTGGGGTTGAGAAACTCGCAGATTATATGTTATTTGGGTTGGTGATGTAAAATGTGAAAATTGTTTCTCTCTACGAAATGTCACTTCCAAGATATGGAGATTTGAATTGGTCGAATTTTGACATTTTAGACGCAGAATTGAGAAACTCGCAGAATATATGTTATTCGTCTTGGTAATGCAGAATGTGACACTTGCTCACTTGCTTCTTTCTACATATCTTTGCTTCCAAGATATGGCAGTTTGATATTTTTTTTTTGGCCAAGAACTAGGAAACTCGCAAATTATATGTTGTTTGGGTTGTTGATGTTTGCTTTTCAAACATAGCAGATTTTACACCTTTGTTTCTTCGTTCTTTGACGACAAGTACATGTTTGGTATTGAATTCCCTAGATTACACAGTGGTGTTGGAGGAGGTATTAAATGTGAAATTCTACGCTATTTCTTCAAACGTTACTTTAATGTCCAGACCTTAAAATCCAGTGGTTATGAATGTACTATATTTTTTTTCTTCCGACAAATTGCTGTCTCCATACATATTTGTTGAATGAGAATAATGTTGGTCGAATATAGCTTCAGGCACTATGGCGGTTCGAATTTTGCTTTTTTCAAGCTTTCCACTGAACTCGTTTGGTGCCAGGACACATTAGTGGTGCTTGTAGTGAATAAAATACCTTGAATGCATTATATAGTGACTAGCAAAAAATATTCGCAACTTGTAGTGTTTATAGAAAATATGGGATTTGCTACAGTAAACAAAAATCAAAACGATAGTTTGTGAAACGTTTTCCATCTGCATTGGGTAAATACGATATACAAATGCTGTTTCAAGTAGAATTTAGCCTAATTTTATATGTTTGTTGCTTGAAGGCTAAATAAAACATGCGAAACGTTTGTGAAATATTTTTCGAACCATGTTTTAGTGAGTGTTTTGATGTTAGTTGTTGTTTTTACCTTTAAAGCTCCACTTCGAAGAGACATTTTAGCATGTAATTTAATCTTTCAACTGTAATATATCGTAGAAAAGAATTAATTGGGTAAAAAGTGACAAATGTGAAGACGCAGCCCCGTAAGCAATTTTCTCCAATGAAAGTTGTGAATATTTTTGGCGTTTGATTATATATTGACAACAGTAACATTTTTAAGTAAACACAACTGTAATGAAACACAAAACAACTGTATTAGGTGAAATAGACATGTTTGAGGTGTCATTGAAAGTTGAATAATACCATAATGGAGAGAGGTTGTTTAGACCTGCTCGGGAAGGAACTTGCACAGGCGTATATTAATTAAGGTTAATTAATTTAAAAAAATAATTAATTAAAAAATCATTTTGCGACCACATGGAGTCAATATTTAAGTATATGTAGCATATATTTAAGGGGAAAAGAATACATTTACATAATGGCCATGAAGATCGAAAACTAACATTTGAAATACCTTTAGCATAATTTTAAGTAGAAACTAGCCTCTAAATGATACAAGTTTCGGTATAAAGACAAGCAGTATTTTTTTTAATGAAACGAAAGATAGAAAGGACTAAAGGCTACTTGAAAAGCAAACTAGCAAAATGTGGTCTGTTGCACACCATAATTTCATTTATACATCATGTCTTTCCTTTCTAAGGTGAAATATGTATAAGTAAAATACTTTCAAATTAGCTAAGCTCGCTTTTATAATATTTATGCATGTATAAATGGAGATATATTCACTTCGTTTATGGAGCGAAAGGAAGGTATGAATGAACTGGAACTACACGAGAAACTACTTGTCGAATAGAAGTTAATAACATTACCTATTTTTATGGACATACTTATGCATTTGAAAAACCAGCTTGGTCATTAGCATAAATAGAATACAAGCTGTTCAAGGAGTATTGTACTTAATGTAAAGTCTTTTGAGATAAAGTGCACACGCCATATTTAAGTCAATTATTTTTAGTCAACCAATATTAAAGCCATGACAGGTTGGGACCCGATAAAAAAACTACTATTCTCTAATTCTACAAATATGTTTGGTTATGTTGGTCGTTTGCCTAAATTATTATTCCCTTGAGAAATCAACAATTACCAAACAATTGAGCGTGTTTTATCGAGCCAGTCGTGTATACCGTCGCCACAATAGTCTAATTATTGAATCTCGCCTTAGGACGATGTGGCTGTTTGTTTGAAACGTGGGTCCTTTTTTTTAGGAATTAAATAGGGTCCCACTTCCATTTCGCAAACATTATATCATGAATTACCATTACCCGGCTTACACTACTAATTATCAAAATATTGCCAAGATAGAACCCCCCTTAAGAATTGGCAATTATAGTTGTTATATTTTCTCGCCCTAATTATAAAATTATGATAAGCGAATTTGCACTATTAGTCTATTTTTAAATCCTCTACAAAATATTGAACTTAAAGCAAATAAAATTAAATAAAACCGGAATAGCAAAATGTTTTATATACGCCTAAGGCGCTTAAATACCTCAGAACGGCTCTACATGCCATATTTACATACTAAATTATCTGCCTTAATTTCTGCTGCAGAAAGAAAATATACCTAACCGCGTTCCGAAAATGTTGAAAAGATATGCAAATTTGAGTGGATATGCACTACTGATTATACGTATCAGAATTACAATCAAAGTAGTTCAGTGTCTATTGGACATTTTACTACAACATCAGATGGTTTTCGAGCTTAATTTTGTAAATTTAAATTTCGGGAATTTGTCATTTTTTTTTTATCCGATATATTCCCATCGTTGAGCAACATAGTCCCCCTAGACACTTTGAGACAGGGACGAGGGTACCGCTCGCCTCCCATTGCGCCACTACTGTTAATATACACGAGATACAAGTTTGTAGGTTGATCCACTTCATTCGTCAATGAGACTACAGATGTAGGGGTGACATATGTTAGTAAATATGAACGGAAAAACCCGGCTTAATGCTTTGCCCAACTCTAAGAAATGCACAGGTATCGACGTCGTGATTGCTTAGTTTTAGTTGGTGGAGACAATAGCAGGTCACCTTTCTCGACATGCAGTGGTTCCTTCCAGATTAAATAAGATCATCGAATAGTCATTCGAATACTACAGGATCCAATAGACCTGACACTTGGGCAAACTTTCTCTTTAATCGAACAGCCTCTCGTACGAAGTAGACTGTCTGTTATAACTGTGACATCAAATCTTGTGTTTTTCTAGATTTATCGTGGAGCGCTGGATTTTTCATTACATTTACTGTGATTTAAATAAAGAACCAAACAGTATCATGGCCGATATCCCGCACATTAACTCATTTTCTCAAGGTGTGCTCACTTTGTATTGTAGTCAAATTTCAACATTACATCAAACTTTCTCTCCTTCTGCTCCTCTGTCTGTATATGTCTCTCTCTCTAGTTTGCTCTCGGTCTATGATAATTGTTTATTTACTCGAAAATGGTTAGTAAACTCTCTTCATCAAAAGCATGGATTTAGTTTTCCTTGAGTGGCGTACTATAAATTTTCGGGCGGTGTTGGGTGTGTTAAGCGGGTGTAAGGAAATCCCTGTTTACTCAGCTGTCGTTTATAGACTCATTATCTAGTGACGAATTATCGGGTGACCTAAATAGGCTGCAGGCCACGATCCCCAATGTTTCAGGAACCCCACCAAAAGTAACGCAATTACCTATGTAAATAGAAAGCAGGGCCGTCCTAATCTATTTGGAACAGTATTATAAGTCAAATTCCTATCAGTAAAGACAAATGGTAAGTGATAACTGGTAAAATATGATTAGGATTTCGGAATCAGCTTCCTAGAACACTAAAAGATCATGC
Organism: Lepisma saccharinum; assembly: GCA_022664845.1. Taxonomy (NCBI): domain Eukaryota; kingdom Metazoa; phylum Arthropoda; class Insecta; order Zygentoma; family Lepismatidae; genus Lepisma; species Lepisma saccharinum. The sequence continues at coordinate 31,370 of JAGDQP010004127.1, read as the reverse complement.
AACGTCTGGCATTGGTTAATGATTGGAAGCACACAATTGACACTATGTTTTGTTTCTTAGTGAAGGAATTCTCGAACATATACATAAATGGACGCTTTCGTCGTTGCACCGAGTAATATGACTGAATATTCAATGCTAATATTTAAAATTGTATGATTACAGAACTTATTATAAATACGAGATTCACTATTTGTTAGCGTGTTCGCCTTGTAATTAGAAGGTCCCAAGAACGAGCCCCCGGTAAAACTTAGTTAAAAGTTATTATGTATGAGCCACCTTGTACATTTTGACTTCCGCAGGTCACGATTTTTCGTCACGTTGTAGTTAAAATACTCAATCACAAACATCCATGCTCCAACCGGGATTCGAACCCGGGATTGGCTTAGTGCCCTGACGCACACGGATACCAGGTTGGCAATTATTCCCGGTGCCGAGATTCCTGACTGAGTATTTTTGTGATTGCCGGAACCACACTAGGCAAATGTTGTGATGATACCTTGAATAGTACAATGGAACTACAACATAAAACATTAACAAAAGTAGTTAAATTAGTTGTGTGTAATAGCTAAAACCTACGTTCGCTGATAAACAATGTTGTTATTTCAGGAGGATAATAACAGGCGTATTTTGTTTCAAGTTCACATAATTTTTCCCCACAGCTCACATGACCACCTGGTAGGGCTTCTGGCCACCATGGGCCACTTTCGTCCTTAGTATATTATATATAAATGTATAGTAATAGTGTTCTTTGTTGAGATTTACTGAGTCAGATACTGCAAAAATAGAACAACAGCCCGCACCAAACAACCGACCAGCGAAACCCGACAGAGAGATAAGGCCAACGTAATTTAAATGAATCTGATTATTGAATCTCTTGTATAATAATAGCTGTGGAAATTGTGACAAGTGTGCGTACAATCTTAGCTTTTGTTAAACTATATATGATTAAATTGATTAGTAATTTAATTTAGAAATAGCTGGACAGAACTGAATTACTAAGTATGGTCTTAAATAACTAATGGTGCGTTATGTGTAATTCGTGAGGAAGAAATATGGATTTGATGTTTTAAGGAAATAAACGCATGGGTATAATTTACGGGCCATATTTTTCTACGTTGTTCCAATTTCTTTATTTTTATACTTGCCTGACGCTCCAATCTGTTTCACTGGTACATTAAACATTCATTTGAATAGTTATTTTTTAACATTTTTTTAGAGTGATTGATAGCTATTAAATTATATTTTTTTTTGTGAAATGAGTACTTGATTAAAGATCTTTCGAACATGAACCTGTTTGTTTTCTTGAATTTAGTGAAAGGTTCTTGTTTGCGCACATAAAGATGTCCGTCTATAGAGTGTAGCATATTTATTCGACACTGATAATAATATTCAGATGCTGAGTTTAATGCGCAAATGAGTTTTGTAAGATAAATTTTATTGTGCGGGACACCCAAAGTCGGTGTTGTCCAGTTCATTTCATCATAATTTAAAGAAACTGTTTCATATGTTTTTTATGATATCTTCAATATAGGTATTTTTACATTACCGGGATTTGAAGTTTTCTAATTACTAGTTTCTTCTTCAGAGTTTGAAGTGCCTGTTTGATTATTATTTGATGTTTTCGAATGTGAGATTGCATAATTAATGCTGTTTTTATTCCTGTAGGATCTACCTGGTGACCAATTGTTACTTTATAGAGGTATTGCAAGGATATTTGAGGCTTCGGTACGATGACCCTTAACTTTACACGTACCATAAAATATATTAACATGAGTAATTTTACATAAATACTGGGATGATTCTTCTCATATTTGCAACAATTTTTTTTTCGTTTGTGGAAGTTTTTTCGTTATGATATTTAAGACATGTGTGGCAGGGAAACGGTTTACCATTCCAATGTGACTCTTGTAATTTATGTCCTGTGGATCCTATAGTGATTCCGTTTGTTGTTAGAATTTCTGGAACTTTGGTGAATAGCCGATAAGAGGTAAAGGTGCCTGATTATTATGTATCCGGGTAATGTTAGTAATGCAAGGTAATCTTATTCTTATCCTTAATTAACTGCGATTTAAATCTTCGGTGTTCAAGTTTATACTTATTCCTCGTATTATACATATGAATGTTGAAGCTGTCACATCTCCCTGAAGTTCTATCAACATCTCAACGATAATTCCAAGTTTTGAGTTTTGTCCAAAATTTTGATTTTTGAATTCTGAGAAAATGTTATTTTTGCTAAATGCATCTTTAAAAATGTTTAAGTACGGTTTGTTGTTGAATAAAACGTAATTTTCAGATCTTGTAGTTTACTTTTAACGAGTCTATGTGAAGTTATAGGGTTTTTAAGTTCCGGTTTAATGTTGCTGATTACAACAACGATTTTAGAGTCCGATGTATTGTAGAAAACATCATTATTGTAGTTAGGCGTGAATGATAAATTATCTTCTTCACGTGTACAGCCCGAATCTTACTCGTCATTTATTCCATATGTTAGAAAGTCTGAGCGGCGGTCTGTGAATTTGGTAGGATATCTAGGAAAATATGGATTTATTTGAATATGAGGGTTAATTATTTTAGGAGAGAGATTATTTCTAAGTTTAGGAGATGAATTTGAACTCGGTGATGTAGGTAAGTTATGATCAATACTGCATAATTGTGTTGAGGAAAAGTTATGAGAAGATAAAGAAGAAATAGTGGTTTGTTGAGTTGATCTCTTTCCTTACCTCTGTGGTTTCGTTTTGTATAGTTTCCTCTTGTATCATAGGTACATTTATAGCTACTTTGGTATGTTGTCCAAGTTCAGACAAAGGAAAAGACTGAAGAAATTACTGGCTTCAACATTTGCTTTTTATTTTTTATTTTTTTTTATTTTTTAGCAAGATGTGCTATTATTGCTTTCGGATCACAAGCAGGATTATAGCTTACATTTGTAATGCAAGTGTCAATTTCCCTCTCGTCTGTAATGCTGTAAAAATGCTATTTTGTTGGGTGGATGTTAAGTGAGCACCAGAGCGTCTGTGGTACTCTTGGACACATTAGATAATAAATGGAGCCGAGCGTGAGACTGACCTGTGACCACACCACCTCACTTTGTATCGTAGGTCGAGAATATGTGGAACGACACCTCCACATCCCCAAAACCGTAATTCCCGAAATGTATGCATCGTATAGGGGAACATTTGCTTTACCTTATATCATGATTTATTTTCGAAATTCTTCTGCGCAATATTTTAAATAAGTGACTTTAAAAGTCGCTGTTTTTAAGTAAGATTTTAAGTTTGAAAATCTGTGTATAACGAATTAGTAAATGACAGTTTATTAGAAATGTTCTTTTATTTGTTTTTATTTTAGCGCTATTTTGTGAATGCATTAAATGCCTGATAAAATTCGCTTTCAAAATAAAGTTATTATCCCAAAATACTTGTCATGTGCCCAGCTCTGTTTTCGAGAAAATTTGTTACTGTACACATTATTTGTTTGTTCAAAACAGGGCGATATTTTACAATATTTGATTAGTAAAATTAATGCATGTTTATTATACAATTAATGAATTTTACTAACGCTCTAATTTTATTTTCTGTTTCCGGTTGTCTCTGTTATCAACAATGCCCGAGACATTGTTTTCTCCAAGGGTCAACAATGATGTTAAAAGGTCTTGCACAGGAGACAGGTAAATAAGGGCGTAACAGAGTCACAAGAACAGGTCTCCAGCACTGTTATTATCAGTGAGTTGCAGAGTAACAAAAATTAATCTGAACACACGTTTTTATAGTAATTCATTAACACAATAACCGTTAAAGCCAACTGTAGACTGTATATAAAAGGAAATGGCAGGTCTTGTTGCACGAACTAGAGAACTTTTCAATAAGTGAATTTTAAATCCCAACCAGGACACTGGAGAAATTTCCTTCAGTATTCGTATCCTTGGAGCAGTGATATATACTGAGCCTCCTATCAAATTGAGTACCCAAATTGTCATTGGTATTCCTGGGCACTTTGTGAAGAAAAAGGCAGCCGATTGTGAAACTGACCATTCCACATCTCTTAATATCTTAATCTGTTGGTCGAAGATATGTCTATCGCTACCTCCACATGCCTCATGATATCATCATTACGCCTGCGCATTACACAGGGTATACCTTTACCTTTTATGTATTATGTAATAAATAGCTTTGCAGTTGCATTTTAATAAATAGCAAAGGTATTCAAATTTGTTGAAATAGAACCCACAATTTGTAGTAAGTGCTTATGAATAGACCGCAAACGCGATTGAAACGTTATAGAGGCTACTAGAGATGAAGTACCCACCATACCAATACATGCTTTTTTTTATTTTATGAAATGTTTAAAACATTTTAAACCTTCGGAACACGTTTTTTGCAACCTATAAGAAACGTATTTTAAAAACAAAAAAATACGTTTTAAGCATATTTTTTAAAATGTTTTTTCAACCCTGATCATTATGCGTGCAGAAGTGGCATACTTACTCATTACCTTTTTCCTTCGAGTTGTAGGCCATAGTTGTTAGAAATAAGAACAATTACCATATAAGACATGTCAGAAGAAGCAATTAAACTAGTTGTATCTATTCACATTCTGAACTCTGTATACAGTTGAGCAATAGATGCAAGAATTTCTAAATATATTTCAAAATGTAATTGTATTGTGAACAGCAAGACAATAAACAAAATGTCCACTTCCTATTATGCAAATATCCTTATCTCTAGCTTTATAACATATTTAAAAGAGTGACATCACAAGCGTATTTTTAGTGTAATTTTACCCCAGAATTATATATTACACAACCCACTTGTAATTTATAAATAAATCGAGGTTCAATTCGACATACGTCAAAATGACTACCATGAAGAATACACTTTCCATCAGGTAGTGCATTATACTCGGTACCCCTTACTGTGTATCTGCCTTACATTTATTTCAGCAATTTAAGTACATTAAGAAGTTTCAACACTTATTTACTTCTTTCCCCAGACAGAACTCGGCATGTTTATCATCTATATTTCCAAAAGTAATTAAGCTCGTGTAACCAACATTTGCATATGCACATACATTGACGTTCTAATCATGACGGAGAAAATCATATATAATTTTCTTCTGCACCATCAATATGTTTGCGGTACCCAACCAACTTCTTGTCAATAGTTAAATAGTACTTGTTATTTAAGAAGAGAAAAATCACTGGCAATGCCAATACTGTACTCATGTACGTAAATGTTTGCTTTCATTGAAAAATCTGACTTAATATTCGATATTTGTTTCAGTTTTTCTCACATCAATTCATGACTTTTATGCCGGCATTTTACAGTTTATGGGACAGAACAATATTTATATCAATTTTGCTTGAATGTCTTATTGTAAATACGTTTTGTTCTGCTGAATTTATAATTTGAGTTTATCTACCTTTCTGATGTATTGTTTTCGTCTGCTGGACGTTATAAGACATATTTTTTCGGGCGTAACAGCGTTCGGATAAATTGATATATGTTGCGTTTTGATACGTTAACCCTTCTTTTCCCGGTTTCTCCAACTTTAAATGCATTAGCCATTAGTTGAATATTATGAATGAAAATGGTACAACATTTTATTTTTCCTCGTTTCGGAACGTGCCAACGTTCTTTGGTGAAATGTTGTTTGGCGTACGTTGCAACCGTTTTGAGTATGCATGTTATACCAATGCAAATCCTACACAGCATAAGTTTCTGACGCAATTCCCATTTCGCATTGACTTTCATCGTATATTTACAGAAAAAAAGAATAAGTAATGGAATTTTTATATAACCGGCATATAAAGTATTTTTTAAAAGTCTTTTGGTGTGTAATATGATACAAAGTAAATATTCTTCTTAAAGCATATTATGCTATGAGCACAGCAAAATACGGAACATAAAGGGCAAAATGCATTCCGCGTTGAGATTGGTTTGCACCTGAAGTGCTACAAAAATACAAAATATAAGTCAAAGGCCTTGTAGAGATCATCATTTAATATATTTTAGTTATGTTTGAAACTTTGAATCAGACTTATTCTTTTTAACTAACCTGTGACGAAGAATTTCCCTCTCTAACTCCTTCGGATCCCACGCACGTCTACGGATTTTCATGTCATGATGGAAATCGGGAACAGGTGTTTCTTCACAATTACCTCTTATCTTATTCCCTGAAGCTACTGTTTGTCCTAGTTTCCGTATCTTGAGACAAAAGAACACAAGTTCCATGACGCACAGGTAAACAAATTCTACAAATGAAAGTAAACTAGCCCCAAAGAAGAGGCCAGCATTTCCTCCCAAGGACACTGAAATAATGAAATGAGAAGTTAGCTCTGTTTATATACAATTAGCATTCAAAAAATTGTTCCAATTCAAATAAGAACTTAATGTTTTTTTTAAGATCAGTACGGAGGACTAAATAATTGATTTCAAAATTGTTTGATACTGATTTTAATGAACTTTCTTATATGAAACAGATAATAATTTGAGCAAAATGTGTCAATAAATTCCGGAAATACTCAAATGCTTCAAATGTCAGCTAATTATTTTGTAATCTCAGCAATTCTTTACAATAATAAAAAAATCCCAAAATAATGAATTTTAAAAGCAAATGAGTTGAAATATTTGTTTTAGGTGAAAGCAATTTATATGTACAGTAAAAAAAATGTATGGGATTGATGTTTTAACTAAGTCAATCTGTTTTCCTAAAATATAAGTACTAATCCAAATTCGAACCGCTCAAATAATTACAGTTTGAAGTGAGTAACAAGTATCATTTGGACACAAAAATCATTTTGCAATACGTAATAAGAATTTCATCTACTGGGACAGTCTTAAGAGTATGTTCTTCGTACGAACAGACGCTGGTCCCATTACCTGGCTACTGCTGTTATTATTTGTTTTCAGCATTATGGAGGATCGGGAAATCTTAAGGGAGCTACTTAAAAAAAATAATGGCTACATTATATGTATGTGTACTTGGTTTGAGCATATTGTAACAAATCTTCTCAGTATTCAGTAGTTTCTGAAGCGAAATGCACTAGAAAAATGTTAAACGAAAGTATATGTAAAACCCTCTTCCCGAGCACTTAAAAGGCAGAAATTGGTAAAAAAAAAATCGGGAAGCAGCTATTTTTGTAGCTAATTTGGCGAAAATTACAATCACTGCTACGAGTGATGATTAGTATCAAACTTCTACTGATTCTTTTCTCCAAACTCCACGAAGAGTATTAACAACAGCACACCGATGAGAAAAGTTGGTGCACGCGGTTTATCATTCTCTACTTCTAGGAATCATTCTGAGAGGAAATATCGGCAGCAAAACACAACATGATTTACTCATGGTCAAGTGATATAACAGTTCTCCATAAAGAACACTGGCAAGTCCTCGCTGGCAATTGGCCGCTTGGCGATGTAACTACTGCATCGGACTGCTAATCCGGTAATCCGGATTCGATTCTCAGCAGGTGATATTGTTTTTTAAAAATATAAATACTCATTTTAAAACTATATCAGGCTCACTAACTCTTGGCTCAGTTAGGTTACATTAAGATAATTCAGGTTCGGTGATTTTCTTATTGACCATGAAATTCACGAGAACGGCAACAGCTGGTCTGCTGTTGAATTCTGAGACGATACGTTCCATCCCGAACGAGTTGTTATGTGCATTGTCAGTCCACAGAGACAAATAGGGCAGTGACTTCCTAATTTATCATTTCGTTATACTATATAATAATTTTTGTGTTCTGCGGTAACATCGTTGCCTTGGCATCGGTCAAGTGTTTGGAAGCCCGTAGTTCAGCGGTAGAGCGTTGGCATAGAATTCGGGAATTCGTAGTTTAATCCTAGCGACATAGTGTCGCTAACCCTTTCCTGCATTTTTCTCTTTTCCTCTCGGCCCAACTCTTAGATACTTGAAGAAAATAATTACAATGTTTGATTTTGAAGACCGTGGCTAAAGTTTAATAGGATTCACCAGCGGTATGTCGAGACAGTGGCGGCGCCAGGCATTCTGGGGCCCGAGGAAAGTGGAATTGATTTAAACATTGTAGCGACAACAATCGTGAGCGCACATGCCTTGGGCACCAAAGCGTAGGGCAACAAATCAAGGACATTGAATACAAAAAACTTCAAATATACTAAGCGTCGCAATAAGAATTAGTAAGGTTCGAAAAAAATGTTCGTTTCATACACATCACAGGCAATTGGAGTTGTTTTAATGGTAGTTTTTAAATAAAATGACAATTGGCATGCACATAACTACTATATTGGTTTCAATTCCTATAAAATATATTAAAATTAAAGGGAATCATATTCCAATAGAAACGGGAGAACGACATTTTCTACAAATTCCTCGGGTGCTGAGATACATCAAAACGGCTCTGCCTACCATAATTTTAGTAAATAACAAATGATGTGCCTCAATTTCCGCTGGAGACAGGAAATATACATAACCGCATTCTGAAAATTTTGAAAAACGGGCAAATTTGAGCGATATTGACTTATGATTACGCATTTCAGAATTTCAAACGAAGTAGTTTAATATAAATTGGACATTTTATTACAAAATAAGATGGCTTAAAGCTAATTTTTAAAATTTGGAGTCTTGGAATTTACTTTGTTTCGATATCGTTCCACATTACTCGACATTCGTGGTCCGGGCTTTCGGTCAAATCGGGCCCTAGTTTGCGGCACTACTCTGCCGCAATATTACACATAATCCGATTTGTAGCAGAGGATGGTTGGAATTTCTCCCCTCTCAATCAAAATCTTTCGTGGCTGTAAAGACAGATTAATGCATCTAGTGCGGTATATGGAAGATCTCAAAATATCGTATTATTCATATCTAACAAACTCTTCCCTCTCGGGAAAATGTGCAAATCGAACACTGGTATTACGGTAAACAATCCTCTGCCTGATACTTTCCTTATATTCTACCTAAATTATGTTAACCTGAGCCAAAGCTGCCTAAAGCCCATAAATACATTTAATCCGAATACATTATTATGTAATAAATGTTTTTTATTAGTCTTGTAATGTGTGCTGTCAAATAGTTCTCATTTATAAGCGAATTAATTTCAAATAACTTTCAATTATATTTGTACTAATTATTCATGAAGAAAACTAAATTTCTAAATGATCCGATAATTGCATTCAATAGTTTTCTGACAGGTACAAAATGAACTAGTCTACCACGTCCTAAGGACAGTCTATTATTCTACAATTCAGATAATAAGCTATGGAAAATTAAGTTAGATTAAAATAGTGCGTATAAACTGTTTTTAATTTGGTAACAAATAATTCCCATTTAGAATGTTTTCTAAACAACTGTTATTTTAACATATATTTTAAAATAGCAGTCACTGATATCACTGTTTATACCGTGTTAAATAGTTTGTTGGATTGATGGAACAAAAGTCTAACATCCATTCAGAGCCACATCGCCCTGCGGAGAAGTTTCAACGCTCTGCGGAGAAGTCTAAGAAAATGTTACTTAGACGTTTGTTCGCGCATAAGCTTCAATTGTAATTAGCCTTAGAAGTAAACAATCTAACGGGATATGCGTAACTGAATATCATAGAAGGTCATAGCGTCAAAATGCGTAATTTAAGTTATATTGCAGTAGTGTATCCAGAAAGGGATCCCTAGTAGTTTATCCGCAGGCGCGTTTTCTCTTATAGGAATATACTCTATTTTTTTGCATTTTGTCAACATTATTTTTTAGTTGTTTCCGAAACAACCTAGACATATTAGCAGTCACATACTAAGTTCAAATTTACACCGTAACACACTAAGGGATCGAGGGTCATTGACGAACATCAAATAGTGTATATTGTTATTAACCTTTTAGCAATGTAACACAATTTGTGAACTTTGTTCAGTTAGAAGGATATAGGTATTTTAAGTTCTTAATACCGTTTTAAACCGGGTATCGGTGTCTTCTCTATAATACCAGATGCCTATTAATGATATTAGAGAAACTGATTATTTTCTATATTAAGTTCCATATATCCAGTTGTTTATACCGGAAATGATATTTTTTATACGATAATTTTATACTAACATAGATGTACATTTGAAGACACTCTAGTATATATTCGGAAGCTCAAAGTCAATACCAGAATTTAGAGTTACTTCGGAATTTTGACACTCCGGAAATTCAAAATGCTTGATTTCCTACCTTGCCACACTCTGGAGCTAGGATGTTAAGGTATTTAGAGTTGTCGAAATACCGATATTTCGGATACGAAAATAATTGTTACTCCGATTCCAGAATTTTGAATAAAGTGATTCTGAATATATGGATTCCATTCCGAACGGGCCTAAATTACGACATATATCCATACAATTTATACTTTAGTGCAGACATTTCTCTAGGATGTTCAGTGTGAGGGATAATCTCAGAATTTTGAGAGTGTAATTGGAGTTTTGCCCATTTCCTACATCCAACGTTAAAGTTTGTACGGTCAAAAGTCGATAGAAAATCTGTAGAATTGCAATTACACCCCCAAAGTGAAAACACTGGCATATTCCAAGATCACTGCTGTATTATGTCTCCGTATATACCCTAATTGCGTATTTATTTATGAATGATTGATTACATTCAATATGCTCATTTCAAGACGCAAGCAACACTTCAAATGTTTCCTAATAAAAATAACTAATTTTGTCACTGTTCTTGTGCAGCAGATGCACTCATTACGCAAATGGAAGTGAAAATAGAAAAGCTAAACCACAAATATTTTATTGACTCCAAATCCACTGTGCAATTTTGTTTGATATAGCACATCTTGAAAAAAATCATTAGTTAAAATACAGAACAATTTACTAAAACTAAGCCATCGAGTGGAAGTCTTAATAAAAGCAGCAGAACAATGTTTCACATTCACAGTAAAGCGAAAATTCGTGCTAACGAACTCATGAGTATTTTTTGTTGTTGTTGTTTTCTTATTTATTTATAGAAAAAAATACGTTTTTATTTCGCTATGTGCGGAAAGGTAGTATTGTAAAATCGGTAATCTAGTGTAAATCGTAGGACCCTGGTACAACTCTTGCTCCGTACTTCCTGTACGATATAGAGCTAATGGATAAATCACTAGTTTTAGTTGTTAAAACATTAGTTTCGGTCAAAAGTTCTCCGATGTATGCAAATTTCTCAATTAGGTATTATAACCTGTTGTAGATAGTAAGGAAGAGTCACAATATGAAATTTAAAAAGGAGAACGCTTGATCCAATTAAATTAAGATAAACCCAAGAGAAGACTCCATCTAATAGTAATTCCAAACATTGATGGTGTCAACATATCATACTGAATGTGTGATATGCGAAACGAACTAGTTACCAAACTCTACCATTCAACGTATCTCTCTCACTCATGGCGCCAAAATTAATTACGGGTTTAGTTGCTTCTAATGTAAATAAGCTGTTAAATGTATGGCACCAATTACATGGCTACAAAGAACATACAAAGTTCCGAGACAAACCATATCCATACTCTACACCAAACTAAATGTAAAAATGTACTCTATGAATGTGCTGGAATGCAATGTTCCGGTGTGATTGAAGAACGGACATAATCCCAGGAAATTCACACAATAAAGGACAAATTAACAGCCACAAACTGAACGAAGAAACCACGAAGAGACGATACAAAGGAAACAAAATGTAGAAAGAACGTTCAGAAAATAATAAAACATAAGAAAGCCATGAGAATGACAGTCTGAAGTTTACCCGATCAGCTACTGACAGGATGAGCAAAGAGATTGTAGATGCATATGCGTGGTCAACATAATAAACCAACCTATTATTACAAGAAAAGCCGTAAATTCAATGAAATTCTACTGCACGTCTTGGCCATTACGCATAGTATACACGATACAAAAAATAGGAGATATCTCCTTCGGTAAGGAACAATGTGTATATGGTTACAAATGTAAAGAGGGCTCAAAGTATCATTCCACACTATGAACTATACAGATAGGAACTGTTAAACCTTAGTTTAGTTTTACAAAATTTCATTCTCGTTCCATTTCGATTATTTGCAAGCTATCTGACAAAAATAGCATTAACTGTATACTATTAATCTAGGAAGACGAAAATGAAAAAAAAAATGTTATTTTACAGGTTTGCGAAGTTTTCGGAGCTTAATATTGATGTTCTTTACAAAACACGATGTTGATGGCAATTTACACCAATGTGATATCTTACTGTTAGCATGCATTAAGATTTATACAGTAAATGGCACCCTACCATTACTCACCGTTGAAGTTTCAGATGTGGAATTTTTTGAATGTAGGTGATGCGGGGATGCACGAAATAAATTATATTTTTGGAAAGCAACTCAAAGAATCAGAACAATAATTTTCTTTAAAGATACATTGTACATTGTGAGATGCACGAATCTATCGAATAGTATTTACATTAGATATACCAAGACCACGTTCTGATTATAGTTATTTTTACGGGTATTATTGTTAATTTTATCATGCAATACGAAATATATCAGAGTTTGTGGGGCCATCTCATTCTTTGTATTTTACAAGTCGCATTGAATATGGTGGGTAAGATCCTATGTTGAAGTTTAATGGAGTTTCGAACTTAAAATGAAGATATTAAAATTGTTTGCCATCTTGTTGCTTGTACGAGGTGTTTTTTTTTGTAATAAATAGCATTTTGAAATAAAGAAAACCAAGTAGACTTTCTGAATAATTTTATTTTACATCAAAGCTGTACCTTAATCAACTTCTCCAGATAATTTCCACCAATATTAAGGTACTTATCGTTTCGTACAAACAGTTTTGGAATCCTTTCCTCATAGAAGTATTGCGCCTGATTTAACAACTATTGCAGCACGGCTGTATTTACATCGATATCGTCGTCTTGGTGCTGTCAACCCAGATGCTTCTTGAAATGTAGGTACATGCGGCACTCACTGGGTGCTAGATCGTGGTTGTACGGAGCTGTTACCAGCAAAATGATATAATTAGATCTTTAGTTTGATTAGCCGCTTGTGGACGGGCATTATCATGAAACAAAAGGACCCTGTAACTGAACATTCCACCCTTTTGCTTTGTTTGCACTGCTCACTTTTTTCAAGGTCTCACAATACTTCGTAGAATTTATTGTGTCAGGAGGAGACAATAAATCTACCCGTCCCAAAACACAATGAATATGGTTTCCCTAGCTGAAAATGTTGGCTTGAAGTTTAGATTCTTGTATGTTGTTGAATCTCACTTATCCATGGATGACTGCTTCGATTCAGCTGTAATGTATACCACCCATGTTTCGCCGCCTGTGACAATTTGGTTTAATATATCATCACCTTCTTCACTGTACCGCTCAGGGAAGTCAACGCACTGGCGAAAGGCTTGGTTTTCTTTGTACCAAGATAAACAGTTTCAGTACCCAGTGTGAGCTCAACTGTCTATAATTTAAACGTCCGGTTACAATTTAATAAAAAGCACTTCTTAAAACTTCAGGAAACGCATGAGATCATGACGAAATCATCAAGCATCTTTCTTTTTAAACATCTCGTCAACTTTCTGCACCAAATATCGAGTTATGACAGAAGGTTTGCTCCTCATCATGAACATTCGTGCTACCAAATTTAAAGTTTATAACGCATTCCGGTACAATTCCATTGCTCAAATTATTTTCTCCTTACACTTCACTGACCTATTGATGAACTCCAACCGCTTTCACGCCTTTTAGAAAACGAATCACACAGCGTATTTCACAGTCGACGGGGTTCTCAATCCGTGGAGGCATTTTAAATGCTCACGAACAAACGTAAATGCGGTCGAAAGTTTCCGTCGTGGCGTATGTAGCTTGTCAACAGACGTAAGTGCTTAGCGCACATGCTCAGAATGCCGATGTCAGTGCTTCAGCGGCCAAATTTTAGAACGGTACTTACTTAAAATACACATTGTATGAAAATTAGATCATCCACACAGAAGATTCTTCAATTACATTGCACTGTGTACTGTAAATGAGTTGTCATCTCTTGACTAAATCTACTTCAATTAATCGTACATTTTTACGGCTTTAGTTAAGAAACTGCACAGTATCGAACATGATTCAGATACAACTTTTAAGTAAAACGTTGATGGTTTCTATGTTTAAATAGCAGTTAAGGCAAACAGAATTCCAATCAGGAAATGATTGAGTGTAGTATGTGTAATGGAAAATTCTTAAAAGAACATAAGAAATTAGAAAATAATGTAAAGAATAAAAACATGTTCATCTTTTGTGTAGCCAAACTCACGATGCTATGAACATTTAAATGAAACTCCAACCCACAAGGAAAGAAAACACAGTAGTTGTGTTTAGATTTTGAACTAATTCAATCCATTAATATCACGTCATATTACTGCAATAGAGCTAAGGAAAATAACAATTACTATCCTAGTGTCAATAAGTGTACGGTTTCCCAAATTAGTTAGGATTTGATTACAATAGATTTCTTTGCTATAAAAACCAACGAAATACAATTTTGGCTATTGGATTGGGTTACAAAAACTAACTAAACCAGATAAATTTTGTAAAGAATATGATTGTAGATAACCCAATGGGGGTTAAAACACTGACGATGATTATCGATAATCATTTATTCGTACACTTAGTGGTAAATAAATAAAACGTTATATCATTATAGTGTGTTATTTGCCTCAATGGAGTTGTTTTTTGATACCAGGCATTCACTACAAGATGGCGTCGAAGAGAGTTTCCATCAGTAAATAGAAAGCATGTGTCTTTTCTCTCTCAAATCTTTCCTACTACTAATTCATAAGTGTTAAATTATACTTAAATACAACTGTGATAATGGATTCCATGTAAAAATCAGTATTTCCATTTGTGCTCGGTTTACAGAAATTATCCTAAATTGTGTATTACCGAGTTGTCTGCTTTAGATTTCGAATTGTGTTGCCCTTGTCGTCATTATTCGCTTTTATATTAAAAGTGAGATTGAAATTGCTTCGATTAGACATGATACTCTCAATCCACTTTCAGTACCTCTCATAATCCTAGGAACATTATTAATATATATAATTAATTAATTAATCTCAAGTTTGTTGCTCCCAATAGTGTAAGTTTGTTTATGGTTTTCTTTTGCGGCAAATATATTAGTAATTTAGATTGTAATACTCATAACATTATCCGGTTCAGCATTGTTTGCAAATTTGTTTGCTTTCATTTAAATTGAGGTAATTCAGTTTAACAAAGTTTCTAATCAAATGTGGATTCAATCGAAATATTTTTGTAGTTTCTTAACGTTCCAATACAATTTTAAAAATAGATTGCTAACGTTTGTCCTTTCAGTTTGTTCATATTTGAAACACTTGGAAATTCTACACTCCAAATCTCCGCTCTGGTTCAGGTCCATGGGGGGTTGGATGTTGGTACGACTATCCCACCCGGAAGCCTATTGGTCTTCATTTAAAGAATCGAGTAATTAGTTGATTTCTTGTTTATGGAATATTGAATATTTTTTCGCTGAAGGACACAAGTTTTAGAACAAATAAAAATTATTGGAGAAAAGAAGATCATGTACTTTTCACAAGCATTAATTGAAGATATTCCAAGCACTTTATTGGCAATTTTTACCTAGCTAAGTCATCGAATGTTTATTACGGATTATTTTAATTTCCCTTGCATATTTAACCTATATCTGTTTATCCACCTACCTAAGTTTGGCATTTATGTTGGGGTAAGTTTATCTTAATATATTTTCTAATAATTACAGTAAAATCATCTTGTGGGGAAAAGTTCTCATCATAATTTCGTTGTTTTATAACTGTATTGGAACTTCATCTCCGCGAACATCATGCCTTACTGTTCGGGTATGTACTACAATTCTTTAACATATTATTTTAAAGTTGTAAATGTTTTACCTACTATTTTATGTTACAGTGTTACATAATCATTTCCGATTATTTCTGAGTAATTACTGAAATATTACCAGCGTCACTACACATTCCCATAAACGATAATAATGTTGGAAATGAAAGTCACTCAAAACGTTTAATTTTAATTATCAAATTAATATAATTTAATATCAGATACAATCTGCTATTGATAGACATTGTATTTTTATACGCTAATGAACAGTGCTGATATATTGTTGAAACAAATATAAATACACGAACTTGCATCTAAGCAGCAAATATTACAATTAGCGTGCTTCGAAAGCCGTGGTCTTGAACGATTATATACAATAATTGTGTCTCTAGGTATTTCAAATTAGGCAAACACAACATTTATAAAATAATCATACTTTTTAAAATATCAAACTAATTATTACCTAGCAATTCCAGCTTTCCAAATATGACATCTCGGTACATTCTCACTGTAGGAAAGTCATCCAACGTATATCTTATGAAGCTGCTAAAACTCCTAAAATGATACGGAAAGGACTATGACACAAATGTATTAACGAATTCTCAACATATAATAAGCAAAATGTTAATGAGTGGGAAGCAATGATAATTCCTCTTCATTTGTAAGTGACAGGAGAAATAACAATTACCCATGTAAGAAAAATTTTCTTTGCTATCTTTTCTTTAATAATTCGCGTGCTAGAAATTCTACCGTGTTTTGCTTCTTCACAGAGTTTGTTGTCTGCAGTGGTTATAGTTATGCAACATATTTTAAAACACTTGTTAATCCATACGATCAACATTTTAATAATATAATTATATAACTATCTGTAGTCCATGTAAGAGAAGGAAGTAACCAAAAGTCAGGTTCACTGTAATGACATAATATTCTATTTTGAAGGTACGAACGCGTTAAATAGGGTGTCCAAGTAAAATATTGCGTACACCGTGAATCGCAGAGGAATGCTAATGTAACACATTATCATAACATTACAGTATTTCGCGTTCGTGTTATAATCGAAATTTTCAGGATGATATAACTTAATCCCTTTTGTTGATTAGAATAAATACTGCTTTAATAAAATATATGTATTAAACTTTCTGGGGAAATTCTTACAATTTAGGTGGAAGCACTCTAAACTTCCATGAGACTGCAAGTTGTTATGCCTTAAAATTATTAAAAAAATGCTTTGAAGGAGACTAAAACACCATTTGTAGTTAAGAATATTGAACTAAAGTAACAGACTAAGTATATAATTTAAAGAGAGATAAATATAAATAGTTCTGTTTTTTATCTGCAAATTTTAACATTAGCTCAAATAATGTTAATATATTTTATATTGTAATGAACATTTTTATTGGCAGTTACGTGAGTAAAATTATTAAAATATTATTTTTCCTTTTTATCGCTGAGTTCTTTATACAATTAATAATCATGTATGTTGTGATACTTCCCTTTAGATTTGGTCAAAACCTTCAGGAGTCATCACTATTTCTTAAAATAGGCATTTATAAGCGTAAACAACACTTGTGGCATAGGGCGCGAACCAGAAAACACACCGAAAATATTGCACTCAGTAATTAACTCTTTAATAGCTACTAAATCATTATAGAAAATGTTTGCTCAAATTTTGAATGTAGTGGTAATGAGTAACCAATACGTTTATGAACACATGTACTTCGCCTACGTTATCTATGATAAAACACACAAAACACATGAGGCTAATTTTCGCGGGCGTTCCTATTAATTAGTCCAGCAGCCGAGGGGTTATACAACAAATGTTTGTATAAAGTTCCTTTCATTGTTTATAACTATTAAGTAGGGTCTACGTAAGACGAAAATGGATGATGACACCTTGTCACTCGTGGACAACTCCAACAATTCAAGATTTCGTCCACTGATGCCAACAATGTACAATGCATTGTGCCATATGACTGAATAATATCATTTAACACAACCAAGTTTTGGTATTTGGTTTAATCGTTAGTAGCTTTGAAGAAAAAAAACTATTTAAAATAAAATTGGCTGGTAACATATTTCATACTTCGACAATTCATACAATTCAAGATGGCGTCCACCAGTAAGGTCAACCTAAGATCATATGTTACTCCCAAGATTTTTGTTTTAAGTATTTTTTTTTATCATTGACAACATTAAATTTGCGAAAACAATTTGAGAAAAAATTCTGATAACACCTTTCCAGCCTTGAGGAACACCAATAGTTCAAAATGGCGGCCTTGGATAAGGTCACTGATAAACCCATTGTACCATATGCCAGAATAATATCGCATGGACTGACAGGTTCATTTTATGTTTTAAGATATTTAAATGTAAATAATTTGAAGTAGAG
Source organism: Lepisma saccharinum (assembly GCA_022664845.1). Taxonomy (NCBI): domain Eukaryota; kingdom Metazoa; phylum Arthropoda; class Insecta; order Zygentoma; family Lepismatidae; genus Lepisma; species Lepisma saccharinum. The sequence goes on along the minus strand of JAGDQP010004127.1, from coordinate 13,141 downwards.
TCTATTTAAAAAGAAAACTCCTTTTGATTTTTTTGCAACCTTAGGAACTACTACTATTCAAGATGTCATCCGCCGATAACATTAGTGTTCAAAACTCTGTACCATATGACTAAATAACTTGCAATATCTCGGAAAATATTAAGAAGGCATGAAATACTACTGTGTTAGTCGCCTATGTCAGCTCGACATTTTTAATATGGCAATTGTTGCAGTTATCATGAAATAGTATATTGCAACGGTCAACTATAAGCAGCGCTGATAGTTTTGGACTATAAGATATATTTTGGACTCATTATGCTTCAAGCGAGGTTTCATATATAAAAATAATGTGGTTAACATTAAAATATCTGGAGCATTTTATTGGCTCTTTCAACTCTTCTGGCTGATAGTTCTGTAGCTGGTAGTTCTGTGGCTTTATGTAGAAAGTATTAAAAAGTGAGAACCACAACCTGAAAAGTTAGTTACATCATGAACATAATTTTCTTAAATATGCAGGGTATCATTAATATATTAACATTGGTGTGCATTACGACATTTCTTATCAATATTTATGATAGCTCTTGTTCTAGCTCATAAGGGAGAACATGCTTTCTAATTACTATTCCATAACCAGACTACAATCCAATTTTTTTTTAGGCAAATGAGGCTAGTATCAATTAATATCCTGTCTGAGCCAACTTCAATTTGAATATTTTCTTTTGATTCAAGTAAAACAAGCTTTGCTATTAGCCAGGATAATGCTCACGAGCTTACGTTTGCTTCATTGCGATCGTCAAAGCATAATGACAACTAACCGCTGATAGTATCATCACCCGATTCGCTTTGTTTACAATGTAATCTGGATCAGTTCTAGGATCCCGAGAGTCAATCAGACCGCTTAGTCTCTACTTTATTTCATCCCCGTCCACAGCATCTGATGAATATCTAACCCTAATTTCCACTTAGTGCTTGTCTTGTAGTGCATCTTTACTGTTTTCACACAACAGTTGAAGATTATGTTCGGGTTTGGAGCAAGTATGCACAGTTATTATGTTCTGAGGGTTTCGGAACTAAAAAGCGAGGAACATGACAATTATTCTACCTTTCGTGTGACCCTATCATATAAGATAAAATGAATTGTATTGGCGGTAACAGCACTATGGCTTACGCCCGTCCCGTGACCCTATCACATGAATGGTATATCCATGAAATATCGATCCACAAATCATTCCCGAACCCAGGATTATGCATCATAACACTTCACCTCAAGGGAACGATTTTCAATGTTACAAGGACATATTTTCATGAACCCGGGGTACACTAGGACGTAGCGAGGGTAGTTTGTACGAACTGAGGTGAAAAAGAAAAGAATTAAACCGCGGATCGCAAACATGTGTAGGTAAATGTCGTTCGGCATTACTTTTTGTCCATGCATCTTTTTTTTTTTTAGAAAAATAAATACTTTATGAGCACATGAATCAAGAGATGAGGAATTATATTGGCATACTCAAAAAATTATGAAGAATATAACATATTCTTTATGATTCAATCATATGAGATAATGCGTTGGGCATTGATGTTATATCCGGTGCCATGTTGAACTGCGGGGATTGTCCAAGGATTATATAATGTCAGAACTCATTTTCGTCTCAAATATGTTCTAGTTCAAAGTTAACAACGTAAAATACTTAATACCACAATTTTGGATTTGTGTTAGATATTATCCATTTATATAACACAATGCGTTAAAGAGTGGCATTATTGGTGAACTCCACCTTGAATTGTGGGAGTTGACCAAGGATGACAAAGTGTTTTCAGCTATTTACATCTTAAATAGATCCTACTTCAAAGTTACTAAGAATAAAAATACTGAAGATCAAAGTTTAGGTGAATTATATGATATTATTAAGTTATAAGGTCAATACATTGAACAGTGATTTTATCGGCGGAATCCATCTTGAATTATAGAGTTGCCCAAGGGTACCAATATGGCACCAGTCACTTTCATCTTTAATAGATTGTATTCGAAGTTACTAAGTATAAAATACATAATACCAAAATTTGGGTGTGTTATATGACATTATTCACAGTATTAATCCATACATTATAACTCGTATGGTACATTGCATTGAACAATGATGGTATCGGCGGACGCCATCTGAAAGTGGGAGTTGTCCAAGGGTGACAATTTCTCGGCATCCACTTTCAACTCAAATAGATATCACTTAAATTTTATCAATAAATAAACATGTAGTCAGTTTTCAATTTGGCTGCCGGAATAAAAGGGTAAGAGTTACATATTTTAATACATATTGCTTCAGTGCCTGTTCACTTCGAATTTTTATGTTCCTGTTTGCATAGTTAACACAGTACATAGGCATAAATTAATTTTCTACTACACGCTTTGATATCATTTATTTGTACCAGTGAAATTATAAATAATTATAAATGATGTAAGTATTGTAAACATGTACTGTAAACTCAGTTTTGTGAAATATTCAAATTAGAGCTTCTTTAGCGTATCGGACATGTAATTACTTTAAGTTAAATCCCCAGGAGTTTTGAGAGCTAAATAGTGTACTGGCGAAATACTACAAGGAATTACATCATAGCTATGCACATATGTGAGTATATACATTTGTTAAGATTTGACTCGATATTTTGTATTGTTCACTGAAACAGAGATATAATATGAGTCAAATTAATTGCAGTTAGTAAGAGTAATATCAACATATCATCCAAACTTGAAAATCAAAGTACATATATGGAAGTAGATCTCTATTCAACTATATTTTTTTACGGTAAATGCCAATTTTGGATGGATACACGTTCTTGCTTACAATGAAAGTAGTGCGAGACAAACGTTCGTAAGTCAAAATACCTTGTTTTTTTAGAATGGGCGAAAAGGCAATAATTATTGTTTTTTTCAGTAATAAGGGGAGACGTGTTTGACACACACATATCAACTGGAGTGTTTCTGCAATTTCATGGTGAATATGTAATATGTTGGTCTTGTCAACTTTTTGAATATCAATTAGGAAACATGACAAATTAAAGTCCCAAATTCTGTTCTAATCATTCATTTATAAACAGTATGTACGCAATCTTATTCCTTCTGAACAAGGGAGCCATAAAGCAGCTCATTCGATACATATACTATAGAAAGTCACTATGTTTGGAATGACGATTCATTACATAAGTTTTTGTACGTCCCTAAGCTTCGCCCTCATAATTGACCTGAATGAAGTATACAGTTTTTATAGTTTTTCCATAATATGTGAAATGGCGATATATATCTAATTCGCTGCACAAGAAATGCAAACTATTAGACTGATATACATGCAATGTCTGCTAATCAGTACTATCAATGAAACTAAAGTATGGAATATCACTGTATATTATTTTACAACTTAGTTTTATACTATAAGGAAATATTTTTGCAATGTAACGGGAAATATTTATGCAGGCCAAAGTGCTGATATATTTCTGCTAAGCAGGATCCTAGCAATGTTACATATTTACATTGTACTAGAATAACTAAAATTGAGAAAAATAATTTATGTTTCTATGAAAAATTCCGGTGGATCATGAACTTGTTTTTATTTTTATAACAATGATATGCATTTACATAGATCACTAAAATTATGGACAATTGCTTACAGCAAAAGTATCAGTACTTTAAGGAAACTAGTAGTGAGCCGTAGAACATGAATTAATTTCAAGAAATAAAATTTACATATAAACTCCTATTATAATTTACAGAAAAAGGGTAATGCTATCACCTGTGAAAGATGATCGCACTGTGAACGGCGCATGGGAAATGTGGAGGTAGCGCTTCACAATTTTTCGACTTACGGTAAGAAGTGAGGTGGTGTGGTCAGTCCCACGCTCGACCTGGTACTCAATTTGATAAGTGGGTGAGTACACCTCGGAGCGCCAGGTATGGGAACACTACGAGAGAAATCTCCATTCTTCTGGTCGTCATTTGAACCTGAGCCGTCCGATTAGTAGTCAGATGCGCTACGACTAATCTCAAAAGACTCTCCATTGACTAACATTTAAGGTCAACTTCAATCACGGAGACAGCAAGAGATAATATTGCTAGAAACCCTGTAGATATTGGTAGCAGTGGAGAACCTACATTCCTTGCGCTATCAAACTAAAGATGCAGTTATCCTGAATCATTTTACAACATGTGGGATTCTTCATACCAGTGCTAATACTACAAACGGTTTTCTCATATACGTGTACTTCTAACAAGGGAAGGGTCACTCAGATCACCCCGAAACCCTACTTCAAATTTCTTACACAGGTGGGTCAGCCACAAATGGATTACTACACAAAAAAATAGCTGCCATTGAATAAAAGGTAAAGTTTTAACGCGGTCCCTTATACAGTGCTTGTCACAGTTCCAGAAAGTCAAAAGTTTATCAAAATATTAGCCACTTCTCTTATTTTCTTGTAATTTCGTATAATCAATCGAAAATGGAGCAACATACTCGAGCTTCTTCTCTTTCTTATCACTCATGCAAAGGTTGTTTATCACTGTCGAACTTTTCCTATGGCGGCAGCACCACCCGTTTACTCCTTTCCTTTTGTTCCACAGTATTAATGCAGTGTCCGATTTGTTATAAATTACGAAGGGGAATCCTAAAACTAGTGGATTCCTACAAGTTTCAAAATACTAACTTTTTGGTGAATATATATATATAGATTTTATCCCTGATTGAGGTGATATTCAAAATAATAACGAGGGATCAAATTTTAATGCACCAGGGAAAATTCTTGGCATTCTCACCTGGGTCACGGTGGCTCTGTTGGTACAGCGCTCACCTCTTGTGCTAGGGTACGTCGGATCGATCTCTGCTCATGCCATGTGGACTTTGAGGTGGACGAACACAGTGTGCGTGGGCTTTCTCGTGTACTTCCGTTTCCTCCCACTTTCTTCATTCAACCAATTCATCTCATAATCATTAATACAGCCTGAGTCATAGTTGCCTAAATTCAAATTCGAGTACTGTATTGGCGTATATGGAAAGTCGTACGATTAGGTAAAAATCAATCATAAAAATTGCTTACTTTATTGCTTCTAAATATATTTAGAATAAATTAGTATTGTCAAACGTAGCAAACGACTATCGCAGAGTGTTTATATGAAGAATGGATTGGGAATTATGTAATGTGAATAAAAGTTGTAGATAATTAAACGTATATTCTACTATCGTGAAATACACGTATTTCATAAATGAACTTCCATGCAGAAAATACGCATTCTAACTGACATATGTAGCGTTTTCGTAACTTTTAGCTCTTGTCACAATTAATTTGCCTTCCAGCTCTGTAGAGCCCAGAACTTATATCCTATAGTTATGAACATGACATATTCTTATATATTTTATCCGTATATACAGAATCTGCATTAATATTGGGATTCTCATTTAAAAAATCAAATTTGGCCAAACATAGTTTGATTGGCTAGCCCATCCGATAGCTCTGTTGATTTTCTGAAACCTGTGTATCTTTCAAATTACAAAAATGCATTGCAAACGAGATATTTAGCCGTTCCAGACCCTTTGACTCTTCTCACTATAAATCTACTTTCCAGCCCTGTAGGACTCACATTCTACAGTTTTTTTTAGCAGGACATATTCTGATTTAGCCTTTTCCATAGATACATAATCTGCAATAAAATATGGAAATTCCAATTTAAAAAATCAAAGTTGGGCCCTCTGGGGCCCAAACAGGCACCATAAATTTTAATGGGCTAGCCCATCCGATAACTCTGCAACATGTGTCGCTTTCAAGTTTTCTAAAAACGCATTCTAACCGAGATATTAAGCAGTTTTTCAACTTTGATAAACATGTATTAGAGACCGCGTCCAAACTCTACTCTTTTATTCAGAGGTCTTGCACTTCAAAATGGCAGATAATTTTTTGTGTGGTATTCTCTTTGTGGCTGAATTACCTGTGTACGAAATTTGAAGTAGGGTTTCGAGGTGATCTGAGTGAAACTTACCATGTAAGTACTAAACCAAACCTTGCCTATCAAATGATATTGATAAAAGCTGAAGTTTTAGTAGAATATGGACACACTTAAAGCAGAAATCTGCATGAACCTGCCAGATATGAACCACATGTTGGACGACGTATAGCAAATGGAGGTTGAACAACAAGAAAATAATGAAGAGAGAAGCGAAATAGCAACGTTGGCCCTACCGGCAAGTCTGCAGCAAGCCAGAATGGACTAATCTGGTGCCTCTAGGCCAAAATAAAATTTGATATGTGCCCAGAAAGAATGCTTCAGAACACTGCGCAAGCAGATGTACAAAGGCTTCCTGCCCTGCAATACGATTTAGAAATTAGGAAAGGGATACGAGATGGTAGATCCTTAAGAAGGTTCCAGAAACCTGATTCTAATTTAATTTTCCTCGCTTCACCAAAGCAAAAGCCAGTTTCGAAGATAACATCACAGCTATTTTGCAGAGAGGGGAACTAAGTATCAATGATGAGGTTACCAAAATTACAGACAGTTAGTATCGAAGTTGGAAGAAGAGTGAGAATTCACTTTGGTAGAATGCAAGGCCCGGTTTATTTCAGAGGCCACAAAGAAAGTGTTTCGATTCCCCAATTGGCTAGTTGCGGTTCCATTTTTATTTTTATGTAATCCCGTTTTATTTTTTTAGTCTCCGTTTTGTTTTCCTTCTGTGTGTTCTCTTTAGCTCAATCTCCTTGGTTGGTTTTAGACTCTTTGAGCGTGTTTCGTTTGGATTTCTGATTTGGATTTTTATCGTTATCCATCCAGGTTTTCGTTAGTCACGCAGCAATGACTTGGATCTAACGTTTGTTTTTGATTGGGCCCTAGGCAATACTTCGTGACTTGTTTTTTGCTGATTGGTGTGAATCAGCCTTCTTCTCCGTTTGCAGGGAGAACTGCTCTCCCACGCCATGTTAGTTTAGTTCCAGCTTTAAAGACGAGAAGAGTGGATGTATGGGCTTTCCGTCATCTGTACTTCCTAAGCCCTGTCTACGATTGGTAATTATAAACACCAAATTTAGTATAATTTTGATTTAGACTATTTTCGTCCATACCGGAAATATATTATTCAAATTAAGAATTGGAACCGATATAAGTGCTACCAGGATTTTCAGCGACATTGTTTCGGAATTTTCACCTCATTAAAATTTATTATTTTATTTTGAGATTATTTGTCAAAATGTACAATATGTTCTAAATTTCAGTATGCGGCCGCTATTAACCGAATTCTTATATTACAAGTACCGGTTCGTTAGATTTTAATAATCAAATGCCAATTTCTCGTTTCCAGTTTTCCAAATCCATTCGAAAATCCCAGTTACCCATGTTTGGCAGCTACCACTTGTGTTCATTACTTGATCAAATTAGCAACCTGTCTGCTCGACTATTTTTTCGTACCATTTTGATGTTAACAGTAAATGTAATATTATTCGACATGGTTCGATAATTTTGGTTTCAACTCCAGCCACTATTCTCCGATGAAAAAGACATATTTTATATTATTATTTTGTATTTTCAAGATTTATTCAGAACGTCTTTTGTATAAGGTAGTAATCATCTGTAATGACGTCACACAATTAATAGAACGAAATCGATTCTTTCCTTACGAAATATTTTGGACTAAAACTTCTTTCGTGTAAGTAATGTTGTGACAAAACTTTTCTACATTATATAACAATATTTTGGGAATCATTTGTGAAAATATAAACAAAATTTATTAATTTCTATAGAAATTATGAACATCTATATGTGACTACGAAACTTTCAGTTCTGCTTAATTAATTCAATGTATACCAGCGATTCAAATTTGTTTGTTACTACACCTCGACAGTAATTCTGTTCCGATTCTTATGATATTATCATAGCCGAAAGCGTGAAATATGTACATTCAGAGTAATAAATTGGTATTCTGAATTTTTTATATTTCTTCGAACAATCTTGTGTTTATGTTCAGCGAACGTAGTATAGTAACCTCTCAGTTAACCAGGTACTATCTACAGCATTAGTTGATAATCCTCATACAGTGTTTATTAATATTTGTGATGTGCAGTGAGTTATTTAATGTTTGACTTGATATTCGTTGGAATTTAACTACTAATCTTTACGTGAAGTTGACAGCAATTGATACTAAATTAGTTCTGTGTTTCGGTAAACCTATCGTATTGAGTGATGTGATTTTAATTAGATTAGATCGATTCATAAATCCGTAGACCAGTGGTAGGATTCTTTCGCCAGCTGAGAAGTGATAACTTGGGAAAGGAACTATATATTGATTTTTGGTTATTTTGCGTTGACACATGAAGTGACTCCAGCATGTGATTTGTGTGAATAATTATTATTTGCATTTATGCGTTATGACACTACGATTGGATTGAGTTGCGACCGTCATTCGTTTGTATTCGTTCGTTTTTATTTCAGGAATTGCAATTCCAGACTACAGGTGTGGGCCCTACTAAGGTAAAGGTAAGACATGGTCTTTTGCCACCCTGTACACTTCGAAGTGAGTAAAGACACAGTATGAGTCACACATGAGTTGTTATGCGTATCATCGTTTAGATTATTTCCCAAGTAAAGATTTGCGTTTTTTCTTTCTTAATATGTCGCTAATCTGAACCAGCTGGGACTTCGGAGTATGAACTGACGATCTAATTAAACGATTGGAGGTGTCGCTTTACCGGTATTTCCTCCCTCGATCTATTTTTTTTTTACAGAGATCACAAGGATCTTGAATCCTCTTTCCCAGATATTCTTAAATCTAGAAGGCATTTCTGCGCAGCTCGTCTGGGGCGTAGAAAATGTGTGAAGCTAGAGGTTAGGTTAGATGCGTTACATGGGTACTCTATACTCCAGGTGACCCTATTTGTCTGATCCTCTTTTGGGATCATTGGGTTGGGGACGTTACAATATCGTACAGGACTTTCTGAAGGCAAAGCTACAGGCAACCAACAAAACTAAAAAAAAAAGAGACGCCTACACCTAATAAGCTGAGATTACAAGCAAATACCGCCAGCCGGACGTCCAGGAAGGACACTATACAAGTTTTGTTAGCAATTTTAATAAAGCACAGAAAGTAATCTTTCAACATGAAAACACTTGTAAAGATCAACTAAATATTCTGAAAAGTGAAACTGCATTTTACCCAAACAAAACCTGGTAATAAATTATTTTTCTAACTACAACTCCCACAAGTTGCATAGATAAAGAAAGAAGCTGATCCACAGCCAAGAAAATCCAAATGTATGAATCCCTCATAACTTGACAAAGAAGAATTTAACTACGCACGAGATAGAAGTCTTAGACAAGAAACGTTCGTTCTTCCCACACCTAAGCCGAATATTTTGGCCCTCACAAAGGCCGTGAAATTTTTTGCAAAAACTGTAGAGCCATTGGAAGTGGGAGGATACTAGACAGGTCTATCATTTCAGTTTTTCTAGGGAGGGGTTTCAAAAATATACTGAAGCATGCATATATATATAATAAGCAACCGTTAAAAATTGGGTACAGATCGATCCTTCGATATGCATATGAAAACCCACAATATATTTAATAGTTATACCATAAATTATGCCAATACAGTTCTCGGAACCTCTAAAAGAGGTGCGTGACGAGCCAGTCAACAGTTACTAGACTGGTCCATATAAAATAAAGTTTCTAAGGGAGGTTAGGGCGGGTAAGTTGAACGGTTTAGAAGCCTGTACCGAACAAACAATCATTCATATATATTTAATTTGCCGAAGGGAATTGGGTAGTCAAGAAGTCCTCGGAGGGGTTTGCAGGTTTGAGTTACTTGGAGAATGGGAATCTTCGCAATAGAAGTCGAAGATATACAGAATATTTTGGATATTTTTAAATCCCAGTATAAGTTAGCAATGGGACACTTGAAGGCAAAAGTAGGGACTAAGCGGAGCAGTAACAAGCAAGTGAGAAAGTTTGGATTTGGCAAAAGAGAACAGAGAAGAACGAGGAAAGTGAAGAGAGACTACTAAAGTTTTCAGAAACCAATAAACGATTCATTTCGAGTGCAAGTTTTAAGAAGAAAACTCATATGAAATGAACATAGGAAGGCAATAAACAAAATACATTATATTATATCAGATAACAGTGAAATTGTTCAAGACTTACATGTTCTGAACAGTTTCGAAATCTCGAGTGATACTTGGATAGTGAGATGAGAGTGAAATAAACACTATATTAGAGAAGGTTAAGATGAAGTCGTCGTTTTAGATCAAAAAAGAAACTAGAGAAAAGCAGACAGATATCCGGTTTTGAACTAATCAACAGTCAGCGCCCGGGAAGAGATAGAAGATTAAGAAGATATCAATTGCAGAAATAATGTACTGACCGGGATAATACGAGAGAAGACAAAAGAAATAGTAGCATGACAAAGGAGAGTAAAATCTCGTAACAAACAAAACTTTTGATGAACAAAAAAGGAAAATAAAAAGAGGAGAAAATACAATAATTAGAATCGAATATAAAGATATAAATAAAACCTTAAGGAAGAATATACAAAAATACAACACAAATATTGTTAGGTAAAAAACTACTGAAAACAGCTTGAAGAAAATCAAACAGAACAGTTCTCGAGCTAGGGAAAAACAAATACTGGTGGTTGAGGAACCTGATGGGACGGTAACCAGAAATTAGAAAAAATATTTGAAATAATCTAAAGATATTTAAACTACTCCGATGAAGAACTAGGAAGAGAAAAAAAGGGAGGAAAATGATGTAGAAGTTCCAGACATAATGCAATAATATACTGTATTACTGTTACAATTCTTCGCAGCTAGATTGAAAGTGAGTGAAGAGGGCAGAAACTGCCAAAGGGAAAGTGTTTCTGTGTAATGTGAACATCCCAGTAATGACATTATATTTCCAAGAATCTCACACACTTAAATATTTTAGAAAAGTTCCTTGATATATTCGCTAATCTTCTAAAACGTCATCCATGTTAAGTAAAGGTAAGTTTTCTAAAATATACTTAAAATGCTAATATTATTAAAATGAATATGGTTCAATACGTAAGCATTGTAAATTCGAAAAGAGTTTACATGACCCATCACCAGCCTCCACGTACTTCTCCCCAAAGTGTTTTTTAGCTTCAAATCCAGAGCGCAGTGACGTCTCCACCGACTAGAAACTTTATAAAACCACTCTGCATATAATAAGGTGCAGTTTTTGTATTCTCAATTTTCAATAGCTTGAAGAATACACTGATCAAGAATTATATACAGCAGACTTGGCGGTTTCCGATTTTCACTTATTTGCATCCAGGGGACACGCACTTGCTTACCAGCGCTTCACATCTTATGAAAATGTACGAAGATGGCTTGATGATTTGTTTCCAGCACAAGAGGCACAGTTTTTCGGGTGTGTCATCCACAAATTGCCGAAACGAAGGCAAGAATATCTCGCTAACGATGGCCAATACCTCGAATAAAATAGTTCTTAGCATTGCCATCCAATCACTGTGTCTTTACGGTACATAAATTCCGGCTTTTATATACGTGCCTGGTATGTTCCCAAGATGTTTTTTTTTTATATATATATTCTAAGTTTAAAGTATTATGTGCCTATTTCATACCTTCATTTCCTGTGTTTCGGCTTGTTATGATGAATTTTGTTTTCTAGCCATTACCCGTAGACCTATCTGGTCTAATGCTTATACTAAGTCATCGGTGTTACTTTGCACTGACACAATATGTAGATAGTATTTGTACTTTACGTTCTTCAAGGATTTGAGTCACACCAAGTTGGTTAAAGTTTCCCTACGAAAATCTAACCAGCTTGTCAGTTTTTATAATTCACGAAGAAACAAGATGAGATTTGTCGATATATAATTACTAAAAGTATTCAACATTGCTACAGGATTTGCGTGGAAATAGGGGGATAAATTTCCCTAAGCATATATAATCCCCTTTTCGTTTTTTTTTAATTACAAAGAACAAAATGTGATTTCCTATATATATAATTAATAACTATTAATTATTAATACTATTAATACTATTAATAACTAGCATTCTGCAAGGATATGGGTGATTAAAAGTGGTAAAATATCCCTAGGAAAATATTACCTCTTGTCCGTTTTTATAACTTACGAAGGAGCAAGATTGGGGTTGTAATATATTGTTATAATTTAGTTATTAGCATTGATCAATGATTTGGGTGACGAAACGGAGATAAATTATCCCCAGAGAAAATTACCCTATTGCCCGGTGTTATGATTTACAAAGAAAATACATGTGATTATGGATATATAATTATTATTAATAATTAACGTTGATGAAATGTTTTAGTGGCGTTAAGCGAGCAACATTTCCCTAGGGAAATACGAGCAACATTTCCCTCGTATTACCTTTCTTGTCGATTTTTATAATTTGCAAGGAACATAATGTGATTTTGAATATAGAGTTACGGCGACGAAAGGGAGGTAAATTTCCTCAGGAAATATTACTATCTTCTCTGTTTTATACAATAATTTACAGCGAACCAATATTTGATTTTCGATATGCAGGTAATATTAGTAATTAATGTTGTTGAAGGATTTGGGTGGCGATAAGGTGGTAAATTTTCTCTTGGAAAATATTACGTGTTGCCAATTTTTACAATGGAACGAGAACTGAATTTGGATATATTTTCGATATGTAAGCTTCTGTCAATGGTTTCTTCAGCGCTGTGAAGAGAATTCTGCTTTACTCCAAATTATACTCTTCAATGACGAGGCGAAATTATCTAGGGATGATGTGTTTAAATGTCATAATATCCATATGTGGGCAGAAGAAAATTCTCATGGTGTTCACGAAAGCGCATTTCAGGAACGATTCAGGGTAAACGTATGGATAGGAATCATACTAAGACGATTAACTGGACCATACCTTTTCCCAGGACGTCTCACCAGTGCCAACTACTTAATATTTTAAAAATGAGATACTGCTGGAGTTACAGGAATAAATTCCTCTTGGAATCCGACAGCACTTGTGGTTTGAACACGACGGTGTGCCTCCCCAATTCACACAGCCTGTTTTACATTATATAAATAATTCATTTGGACAGCAATCGAATAGCCGTGGTGGCCCAATAGCATGGCCCCCATGCTCGCCCTACCTGCCGCCATTGGATTTCTTTCTG